>JADRCH010000077.1:10182574-10205422 GCA_019843965.1 Rhynchomys soricoides
GAAGAAGAAGAAGAAGAAGAAGAAGAAGAAGAAGAAGAAGAAGAAGAAGAAGAAGGAGAAGAAGAAAAAGAAGAAGAAGAAGAAGAAGAGCAGGAGGAGGAGGAGAAGGAAGAGGAGGAGGAGGAGGAGGAGGAAGGAAGGAAATAAGTAGATAGAACCTTGAAAAATAAAGAGAAATTCCTAGGGAAAAAGAACCAAAAGCAGGAAAAAAATAGCCTCTGTTCTTGCCCATTTTACTTGTTCCTTGTGATTCTGAATGAGTAAGATGATGCCTAACAAGACCATTATAATTTATTTTGTATCAGTGTAAAGATAAAAAGTGATGTTCTGGTAATATAGACTATCTGTTTAAAGTTTTGTCATTGTTTTCATCAAGATGATAGTTTTGTTTTTGTTTGTTTTTTTGGTTTTTTTTTTATTTATTTAGCCAGTTTTGCCTGTCAAAGTTTGTTCACGCCTAACTCAAACTAGGAAGAAAATCCATGATGAAAAATAATCACAGTCTAAGTTAGTATTTACATTTTCTTTGTGAATCTGCACAAGAATGTGTGAACTAAAATGATCCCTGATTTACAAAGTAGCAGAATAAAAATAAAAACAAATTTGGTCATTAATGACTTTGAAATGGCATGACATACTATCATGAGGAATGCATACTGGAGCAGCTGAGAGTATTGGTGAGAATACAGGAATTCTGAAACTGACAGGCTAGAGTTTAGCTATATCTCATGAATGAAAAGGGAAAAAAATCTTAGTTGAGCACTGTTGTTGGGAGCTGAAGCAGAGCTGAAGTCTTCATGCCGCTCCTGGGAACCTGACCCCACCAAGCTTGGCACAGCCTTGCAGTACCTTCTGAGAACTGGTCACAATTGTTTGAAGATTAATTGTTCCCCATGCTCTGGGAACTGGCCGTTCGGAAGATCGATGAGCCAGAGTGACCAGAAACCACAAGCTCCCTGCTTCCCATTCCTCCCTTTGCCTCATTCCCACCCCTCCCTTTGTCTCACTTCTGCTTTAAAAACAGCCTATGTTTCAAGAATAAATGAGACCTTGACAAGATTTTGCTTGGTCTCGCTCCTCTTTCTCGCCCGTTTTTCTTTCAGGCTTGGTCCCCCTCGACCCCACGAATAACGAGGTCCCGCAGGGCGGGACAAGTGGCGCCCAACGTGGGGCTCGAGGTACGGAACTCTGCCAGACGGACCCCAGACCAGAAGAGGCATAGCGCCGGCCCCAGCATAGATTGAGGACACTCCTCACCACTCATGAGAAGTTTTTGTCCTCGGTAAGTGATTCAGTCCGTCTCATAAAAAAAATGGGCCAGAAACTCACTAAGGAAGCAGTCTTCATTAAAGACTTAAAAGGAACACTCAGGGAAAGAGGAGTTAGAGTTAAGAAAAAGGATTTAATTAGATTTTTTATATTTATAGATGGGGCCTGTCCCTGGTTTATAATAAATGGTCCAGAGATCCACAGAAAAAAGTGGCAAAAGGTTGGAAGAGATCTTAATGAAAAATTGGAACGTGAAGGACCGGATGCTGTCCCTGCCACCATTTTTTCATATTGGGGACTGATCAGAGACATAGCTGAGGCTGAGTCTTCTGACCCTGACAAACAACAATTACTGTCAGTGGTGGAATATTGTCTCCGCCCTCTGTCCCGTGCAGGATCCTTGGCCTCCCTCCCAGAAAAACGTTCCAATACACAGGCCCCTTCCAATTCTCCCTTGGTGGTCATTGATATGTCCGCTCCTTTGAACTTGGGACTCCCCCAAACAAGGCCCGGAGGTCTGGAAGCCAAAGCCTCCCCTCCGAGGCCCCCCTACCCTTCCTTGATGGATGATGACCCTCCTTTAACATGTAAGTCCCCCCTTAAAATTCCCACCTCTGATTTGGGGGCTCCTTTTCCGACTCATCTTGATAAAAAGGGGAAACATTCATTTTCTACTTGATGGCTAATTATGTGTCTACTTTTGAGACCAAACATCTTTATCTTTGTGGAGATTCTTCACTGAAGGGCTCTTAACACTGGAGGAGAAGAGCCCAGCCGTAGACATCAGAGCAGTAGTGCCTATGGCCGATGCTGGGTGTTTGTCTGACATACTGATAAAGAGAGCTTTTAAATCCAGAGAGCAGGTAGCCACTGAGAGTCAACTCCAGAGCAGCTCCATAGATGTAAGGCAGAGTTCATGCCCACGGCCTGTGGGCTGCATTGAATCCCCTATACAGTTAATTTGCAGACATGGCAGTACTCTGTGCAACCATGACCGGCTCTAGCTTAGGACTTGGACTTGTTAGCTGGTCCCCTACCCCATCCTCCCACACACAAAGCACCTACTGTTCTTTCTGAGGTGACTACTATAAATGATATTTTCTGGCATCAATTCCCACCTCACTTTTGGTTTTGTAAGTTAGGCCAGTTTGCACCTAAGTGGCACCAGGCTTATCAGGTATTTGGGAAGCATTCAGTCTACCTAAAAAGAGGCAGAGTTCATTGTGCTTACTTCAGATGTTCCCTTCTCTGTCCTGACTCCTCAGACTAAGATTTTTCAGGCCACTGACCCTGGCCACACTCTGTACAAAATACAAAAATGTTCTTGGAAAGGACATTTTAGTGTGCTCAAAAGCTCTTGCAAAAGTGGGGTTTTTCCCCAAGACCAACTCATCTTCCCCCATTATTGGAGCCACATTAGTTTTTTCTGATGGATCTTCTTCAGGCATGGCTGCTTTTAGAATTAATGGAGTGGTCTCTCACTTTATGACAGCCTTCCTCTCTGCACAACTTGTTGAATTGACAGCCATTATTAAAGTGTTTGAGATGTTACCAGATGTGCCTTTTAACCTTTATACGGATAGTGCCTATGTGGCCTCCTCTGTGCCCCTCCTGGAAGTTGTTCCATATATCCGCCCCTCCACCAATGCCTCTCCCTTATTCTCCAGATTACAAAAATTAATTCTAGCCCGTGAGGCCTCTTTCTTCGTTGGGCACATTTGCGCCCATTCTGTATTGCCTGGACCACTGTCTGAGGGCAATGATAAAGTAGATCAAGCCATTCAGATAATTGCTTCTGCGCTTTCTGTTCCCCCACTCGCTGCTGCACAGCAGGCCCATGACTTACATCACCTTAATACCCATACTCTGAGGCTTAATTTCAGGTCTAACAAGAAACAAGGATTGTTCCTCCCTTTGAAGATGTTCCCTCCATGGCTTCTCCTCAAGGCCCTGCTGTGCTTCAGTACCATGAGCAGTCCTCCTTCACCACATCAACGTTTTAACTTTACATGGGTAATTCTTAATGAGGCAGGAGGTATAGCTAATTCAACCTCTCGGCTCTCTACCAATATCCCGTGGGGCCCCTTACAGGTTGATCTATGTGTGCTGGCCCTTGGGGCTCATGACTATTGGGATTATCGGGACTTCTTTGTGCCACAACAAAAGCCCCCAATCCTGTCTCACAGCTGGTTTGGCTCCCGGGATGTGGATCTCAAATGAAAAGGTCCCTCTTACAAACGGTCCATATATATATATATATATATGCCCCGGAGGACATCGAGACCGCTCTTTTAACACAAAGTGTGGTTTCTCTTCTGATTATTACTGCGCTTCCTGGGGTTGCGAGACCTCTGGAGACACTTATTGGAAGCTCTCTTCCACCTGGGATTATATTATCCTAAAGAGAAAAAATCCTTCCAGATACAGCCTTGGTACTGAACCCCTCCCCCATCAAAGGGGAATGTAAAGATCAATGGTGCAATCCTCTTTCCATCGTCTTCACTGACGCTGGAAAAAGGGCCTCCTGGGACAATTCCAGAGGTTACGAATGGGGATTGAGACTCTATATGTCAGGGCATGACATCGGCCTCACATTTAAAATTAAGCTCATAAAGACACTTCCACAGGGGCCTTCAGTAGCTGTTGGACCTAACACAGCCTTACGCCCTGGCCCAGACAGCACCCCGATTGGGCCTCCTAAACCACCAACTGCCCCCGGGTCGACCTCAGTCTCTTCCGCTACCGCCCTGTTTTGACCCACCCTTCCTATGGGGCCCCCCTCATCCGCTAATGTTATTCTCAAGTTGGTCAATGCCTCTGTTGAGACCCTAAGATTCAACAACCAGACAGAATATACAGAATGCTAGGTCTGCTGTTCCCCTCGCCCTCCCTTTTACGAGGGGGTGGCTATTCTTGGTGACCCCCTCTACACCAATGATACCAACCTGTTGAGATGGAGCAACACCGGGAGTCATGGATTAACCCTTTCCCAGGTCTCCGGATTGGGTCTCTGTTTATTGGCCCCCAAAATGGTCCCTCCTTATCAGTTAAAGGAGATTTGCAATCAGACAATTACAGTTAATACTACTTTTCAATATATCCAGGCACCCAATAATACCTACTTTATTTACTCCACAGGGCTCGCTCCTTATGTAGTTTCTGCTTCTCTATTGATATATAGGGATTATTGTGTTTTGGTTATTTTTTTTCCAAAGATCACCTTTCATTATGCAGAAGAGCTGCTTACGTTTTGGGAGTGGGGTATAATTCGCTCAAAAAGAGAGCCCATTACAGCCATTACATTGGCCGTTCTTTTGGGCCTGGCTGGTGCAGGGGCAGGAACAGGTATAGCTTCCTTAGTTACTTCCACCCAACAGTATAACCAACTTTCTACAGCTATTGATAATGACATTCGCGAGTTACAACAAGGGTTAAAATACCTTAAAGACTCTGTAGAGTCCCTGTCAGAGGTGGTTTTACAAAACAGAAGGGGACTAGACCTAGTCTTTTTACAAGAAGGTGGCCTATGTGCCGCACTTAAGGAAGAATGCTGCTTTTATGCAGACAAAACAGGGCTAGTTGAGGACAGCATTGAAAAAATAAAACAGAGCCTAGAAGAAAGAAAGAAAAAGAGAGAACAGAGCGAAGCTTGGTATCAAAAATGGTTTTCCACCTCCCCCTGGCTTTCTACATTGCTTCCTAGCCTCCTGGGACCCTTTGTGGGCCTTTTATTGCTTTGTGAGTTTGGCCCTTGGGCCTTTAACAGACTAACTAATTTTGTTAAGTCACAGATTGATTCTGCTCTTCGCAAGACCGTTGATGTTCATTACCATCACCTTAGTGCTCAAGAATCCACCGAGGATCTCCCCCCTGGTCCCTCACCCAGTGGCCTACAGTTCTCAGTCCTGGCAAAAGAAATAGAGACCCCCTGGTACCGCAGGTTGTTGAAGCTCTCCTAAGGTGGCTCTCTGAGACTCCCAACGACCCCTTTGAGGCCATAAGCTGTGGGACCAACCAATGACAGGCAACTCATCGCTGCCCCCTGGTCTGTGATGCCAACAATGAGTGCCACTCACATAGCCTAAGACAGGAGCCTCACCAACTGTGGTGATGGTCATCCGATGACGGGAATATTGTGAGTCCATTGTCTGGGTTGCCCATCATGACCTCGGGAAGAGGACCATCTCATTACAACTTGAGGCCTAAGGCATGAGAACTAAGACAGGTGGCCCACCGACCTCATATTTACTAAATACAGAAGGGGGAGATGTTGGGAGCTGAAGCGGAGCTGAAGTCTTCATGCCGCTCCTGGGAACCTGACCCCACCAAGCTTGGCACAGCCTTGCAGTACCTTCTGAGAACTGGTCACAATTGTTTGAAGATTAATTGTTCCCCATGCTCTGGGAACTGGCCGTTCGGAAGATCGATGAGCCAGAGCGACCAGAAACCACAAGCTCCCGCTTCCCATTCCTTTCTTTGCCTCATTCCCACCCCTCCCTTTGTCTCACTTCTGCTTTAAAAACAGCCTATGTTTCAAGAATAAATGAGACCTTGACAAGATTTTGCTTGGTCTCGCTCCTCTTTCTCGCCCGTTTTTCTTTCAGGCTT
Source organism: Rhynchomys soricoides (assembly GCA_019843965.1). Lineage (NCBI taxonomy): Eukaryota > Metazoa > Chordata > Mammalia > Rodentia > Muridae > Rhynchomys > Rhynchomys soricoides. The sequence goes on from JADRCH010000077.1 coordinate 10,188,452, forward strand.
GGTCCCCCTTGACCCCACGAATAACGAGGTCCTGCAGGGCGGGACACACTGTTTGAAGAGTATCATATTCGTTATAAAACATTTTTGTTTTTGTTTTTTAATAAGGAGAGACTGAGGTAAATGGGTGTTACTTGAAGCCATAAAACTATTTTTACATAATCCTGTCTCAAATACAAACATAACTGTTTGATTTTATTTTAGAGAATCCAGGAACAAATCCTGATGCATAAGGCAAGTAACAGTAACTAGGGAACATTATACCCTAAACAGCACCATAGCAAGGGCTGCCTATTCTCAAATTTAGAAACAAAATTAATCCTGACACATTCACAAAAGTAGCTCAAAACCAAAATAGGAAGCCATTCCAGTCATGTGACCATCTGATAGCTATTTATATGTGTATACTTTGAAGAATAGGATCTCTAAAAGTGTGTAAAGACAGTTGCAATTATATCTATTAAGTGAATTTTTTAGATAAAAAATGCTCTCTCTAACTTGTAAGTCATGATTCAATATATAAAATTCAATTTATTCAGAATTATCACTTAGCATGTTTTCCTGTTATCATTTATTACTATGTATATGTATATTGCTTGTAAAATGGCCTCAATAAAGTAGACTCGATAAGCTTTAGAAACAACATTGTTTAAATTGCAGGAAATGAAATTCACATTCTAGCTTCATAGAAGCATCCTTGCTAATGACATTTCAGTCCTCCAAATACTTCTTAAAAGTAATCATTTTAGCCACTTCCTGTCTTGTTGTTCACTGTAGACTACATAGGCATCTCTTCTCTATACTCCATACTTAGCTTGACAAACTATTCCATTCTTTTATTCATCAGAACCTTCAGGTATTCATGCACTCCTGGCTACTACTCAATATTAGCTTCAGAACCAAAACAAAAGAGGAGAATTGAGGAGCAAATAACAGCAAAGTAAAAGTGTATATGCTATGATTAAACGCATCACCTCATCAGTTCGTGTGCTAACTAAAAAATTGATAAAAGATGTTTAAGACTACTTAGGTACACACTGGTAATCACAATGCTAAAGGAGGCAGAGTCAGAAGGAGCCAGTCTATCCTAGTTAACCAGTTACTTACTTCTGAGGTTGTATAGGCACATGCGCGATGCACATGCATGTGCACGCACATGCACACACATTCTTGTATTCCAGGTACACACTTGTGTGTGTACCCACACACTTGAACACATACACTACATATAAAATAAACTAACCTAGAGATTCCTCTTCTACAGATGACTACGTTCAGACTCAAGAAGAGCAAATTATTATGAACTGGAGAATGGGCCTTCAAAAGACATCAGATCAGCAAGTATCATTGTCATGATTCAGGATTATGAATCATGAAGAAAAAAAAAAGTGCATTTACTCTTAAGGTATTTCACTCTCACTGTTCTTCTATGCAAATGTGCTTATGTTTTCTGCATATTTTATCCATTTCTCAATGAGTTGTTGTGATTTCCAGGTTTGAAATTGAGAGCTTAAGTCAAGTCCTGTATAAAATCACCATGATAGAAAACTTTCTGTTATCTCTTAGTTTGTAAATGCCACATATAGTAGTTTCTGCATTTCACACTGCAAACAAGAACAAAACATTAAAACCCCAATTTCAAAGGAATTCATCTGTTATATGTACTTAGACCATGTGATGAATCCCATGTGTTTCCAACTATGTCAATTCCAACTTTTCTGGTTTGCTAGAAGTTGTATGAAAATTTAAATTGTGTCGTTTCTTGAAACCACTCTACAAATAAATGCCAGCCATGAAAATTGCTCAGAAGTAGGGGAAAGCACACAACAATATTAGGATTTTCCATTGCCATCATCAGTTAGATAAAATTCCATTAGTGTTTGGTCTCTTTCCTCTAAAGTCCAATTAAGATAAACCCTACCCCTTATGAAAAACCTGGAGCCAATTACAATTATTTAGGGCATGCATGCTAATGATTCTCAGATGATATTATGGAGTCCCAAGGCTTCTGACTTTCAAGTTATAGTGCCAAAAGAAGTTGAGAAGTGGGTAGGAAGTGTAAAAGTGTTTAGTCCTCTCTACAGCCCCTGTGGCTGCTCTTTGGTATCCTGTCTCTCAACTGATGATGCCAGTAAGTCCAACAAAATAGGTTGCAGCATACCTTCAGGTCCAGCTATCTCATATTGGCTAGATATCTTGGCTTTGCATGTGAAAAGGTTATGATAGATTTCTTCATTTTTTTTTTTTCAGGGAGTTGCCAATTACTCATTCAGCAATAATACAGCGAATGAATGGGTGGGTGAAGCCAGGCATAGAAACTGAGAAACGTCAGTTTAGAATATATCTGGGCATACTACAGTTCCATAATTATACATTCCCACACGAAGAAAACTTAAGAAAAATCAACACTAGTTAGAGTAAGAAGGCCAATTTGCAGGGAACTCTGGGATTGTTGAGACAGGAAAAATGTGGATGTCTTTGATTTTGAGTGGATCTGCAAAGCACATTGTGACATAGTCATTGAGGCTAGTAGCATAAAAACCATGAAGCAAAGCTGTGTAATGCCAGAGACTCAATAGGAAGCCTTATTTAGAGGATTCTCAGTTCAAATTGATTGACATACTGGTTAGTTTTACTTATCATTCTATTTTGCTTAGAAAGTTACTTAAAACACTTGTCACACAGAAGTTCTATGCTTCGGAGATTCAAATAAAATCCAGTCCCAGTCCTTAATTGCCTGGCCTTCTGATAGGATGGCTGACAAGTGGGCAAATTAAAATACTGTGTGTGAACAACCTCCTGACATTCAGAGGCTATGCCCCACCATCGAAAAGTCCAAGGATTCCATTTCTTTTGCAGATCAATTCCTATAGGAGCTATTGTGAATCTTATCTTCGTAGAGGGCTTCAGGAAGTAAATACAATTCAATTTCTTTCTTTCTTTTTTTTTTTTTTTTTAATCATTATACTGCAATACTCATCCATTAGAATAGCATAGACCTATAAAAAACAAAAAACAAAAAACAAAAACAGGATTGCATTGCAGGTCATTCTTCATATGGGTTTGCTTTTCTTAATAAACTTTTTATTATTTTCTGCTGTTAGACCTTTAAGAATCTCATGAGCTTCACCTCATTCAGTCCAAATGTCTGCCTGGGCAAGGCTGACAGTATGGTTATACTCTGAAAACCTGTCTTTTGAAGCCCTCAAGTTACTGTTTCTCATCTTCCTAAGGGTTTTTAAGGTCATTGTTCCTATAAATGCAAAGCACTCTCCCTCCCTCTAGTTTTGACTTCGGTTATTGAGTCATTCTTGGGTCCTCTTACTCCTTCATTCTGTCAGAGGCTGTCTTTTTACCTGACTTCTGACCTAGTGGCCGCTGAATCATTGCAATATTTCTTACCGTATATTGAGCTGTTACGTGATGCCAACCTCTTTACAGACCTTTAATCCCTAAATAGTCCTTTAAGACATGAATTATCTCTATTGTATTTTAGAGATAGTCAAACAAGGGCTCATTGAGGTGATCGGATTTGCCCAAGACCTCAGAGCTACTAAATGACAGAGCAGGATTTAGTTCCAAGTCCTCTTTGCTACTAAATAATACATAATTCTCCATGGGATTTTAAGCAGTTTGTTTTCCTTCTAGAGAAAGGCATTCTGGATAAACCAGAAGGTACAGCTCATGGTTGTCTTCCTACTGAAGCTACTGATGTAGTGCTTTCTATAGTCCTTAGGGCACAGGTCATGAAGTGGTACATTGCAGGCACTCCATTTGCCTGAGGCAGACTTTGTTCCATCTTCCCTCTTTTGAAACAACCTTGAATTTTATAGAGTATTAAAAAATATTCATATCATTAGACTCTTTTGTAGCTTAGGAGCTATAAACAGATGTCTGTCCGGTGCCACAGTTTTTTGATGGCAAATGACAACTGAATGTTTTCTTCTTTCACATATTGACTTTCTATCTAGATTGAAATTCCAAAAGAATTCACAATGTGATGACAATTCTCTGATTGTCCATGTTAGACCTTCAAACTTTCTCAACAGATAGTAGCAACAAAGTAGAGGGAACTTAGATAGAATTGTTATTTGATCAGAAACAGAAACCTGGTACTCCCTCGTTCCTTCTCTCTCCCTCCCTCCCTTTCTTTTTACTTTCCTTCCTAGCATGGTTTCCCCATGTAGCCTAAACTCATATACAACTCTTGTTTTAGCCTCCTAAATGCTGGGAATGTAGGCATGTACCACCATGCTGAACTTGGAATTGATGATTCGTTAAAAAGGAAGTCCCATCCTCATTTAAGATAAGCAATTAGTAATGTTTCTATTACATTCATCTGCCAATTACAGGAGTCTTGATCCTAGTCTTCCCTTGATAACTGTTTATTGTGTAAAGTAGAAAGATTCACTCAAAAATAGTCTCTTTGGGCTGGGAGGCCCAGAGATCCAGGATAAAGCCAAATATGACTGGCAAAAATACAAATAAAAAGTCAACGAAATGATTCCTGGTAATATTCTGCTATAGTCATAGATCGGTGCCTAGTCCAACTGTCATCAGAGAGTCATTGTCCAGCAACTGATGGGAACAGATGTAGAGACCCACAGCCAAACACTAGGCAGAGCCGGGGGGGGGGGGGGGGGACTCCGTAGAAGAGAAAGCAGGATTCTAGGAATCAGAAGGGTTGAGGACACCATGAGAACTAGCCCCACAGAATTAACAGGGCCCAAAAATTGACAGTCACAGGTTCTGTATGGATTTAAGCTAGGTTCTCTGAATATGCGTTATGGTTTTATAGCTTAGTGTTCTTGTGGGACTCCTAATAGCGGGAGTGGGGGTATCACCAACACTTTCGTCTGTGCTTTTTTCTCTTTTCCTCTTTCTGGGTCACCTCATCTGTCCAGCCTTGATATGAGGGTTTGTACCTAGCCTTATTGTAATTAGTTATGGCATGTTTGGTTGATTTCCCTGGAAGTCGTCCCCACCTACCTCTCTTTCTCTCTTTCTCTCTCTCTCTCTCTCTCTCTCTCTCTCTCTCTCTCTCTCTTTCTCTCTCTCTCCCTCTCTCCTTCCCTCCCTTCCACTCCCCCCCTCTGTCTCTCTGTCTCTCTCCTTTTGTGTTTTAAAGAGAATCCTCTGGCAGAGAGGGGAGGTGGGGACCAGGGGACAACTGAGAGGAGTGGCGTATGGGAAACTATGATGGGACTGTAACATATGTAAAGAATAAAAATGTTTAAAAATTTTAAAAATTAAAAAAATGAAATTTAAAGAATTACAAAAATAGCATCTGTTAAATAAATCTTAGCTAATACCTTTATTTGTAAGTATGCATGACGATGATACTCATGTTTTCCCTTAAATATCATGTCGGCAAAACTTTGGACAAACAATCTGAATTATTTTACTCAATTTTCTCCTCATTACAATGACATTAGTCACTCATGTAGTTGGTCTACCCCAAGGGCTCTTATGAAAATGAGTTAAAACTATGTGAAGTTATACTTGAAGAATGGAACTATTTGCATATAAAATACAATCATTAGTAATGCATTAATAGTTTGTTCTGATTACTGCCTGCTAATTTAAATTTGTTAAATGCTCTTCCAATATGAACAACGTTATGAAAAATTTTAATGAATTATGAGTAAATCTCCCTCAGAACATGGAACTTACTTTTTATGAATATGAATGCAATCAGTGGGCTTCTTTAGACAGAAGAATCAAGCAAAATTAGACTAGAAAAATCAATTAAAAATAAGATTAAATGGAAAAGTTGGGAAGAGTGGTAAAGAGGCAGAGAAACATAGAGCAGAACAAGATATTTTAAAAGGAACTTTTCCTATACAGTATATATACATATATTCTTTCCAAATCAGTGAGTACTTATAAAAATGAGTTTTAATAACCAGAAAGTTTAAAGAGATAAAAATCAGAAAATGGTGATCAATACTTTCTTTATGTGAATTTTTAAAACATTGTTGTAAATTATAATTTTCACATAAAAGGTAAGACTGAATCAAAGCTATATAACTGACTTTGAAATTTTGCTTTCAATTGACCAGTAGATTTGATTAAAAAAACAAAAAAAATCATCCAAATGTGGGCTTTGCCGAAGGGTCATAAATAATAGGTGATGATAAATGAAGACATGCAGGGTGTGGAGTAACCTTTTATGGGGGGCCACAGGGGTTGGCATGAAGCTCTTGTCTTCTCTAGCATCTGGATTATTGATGGTTAGCATTAATGATCTGAAAGGCAGAGCACACAGCATGCTAATAAAATTTGCAGATGTTACAAATTTGGAAGCTGTTGCACACACCAGGAGACTAAGAATTAATACAAATGGATGTAACGAGATTACAAATACAGGGAGAAAAGAGGAAAATTAGATTCCATTTAGAAGAAAGTATAACTAGTCAACCTAAGGAAGATGGGGATAATTGTCAACTTGTTCACTCAGCAGGTCTGAGGATGAACCTGGAAAGTAATCAATTTAAATCAAAATGCAAAGGCAATGAAAAGGGTGGTAAGGAGAGCAGAAGAAAGATTCCAAGATCACTCAGCATTTCTGTGTGTAAATCTCCCCTGGCTGAGACCACCCTTAGAGAGGAGAGGGCTTCAGATGAGAGACTGTAGGGCAGAAACGTAGAAAGATGAATAATAGCACCAACAAGCACGTGTAGGTTTTGGGTGGAGAGGCTATGCACGCACTAGGTCACTCTATTGTTTATTTTAAAAAAACTAAGTGAAGGGCTATAAACAGTAAGGCTTTGCTTCACCTGGGCTAAGCCCATTTCCGTTTGCAGATGAGAACAGTGCCTTCTACTAACCGAAGATCTAAAAGAAGCCCAGGAAACTCTAAAGCTGCAAGAGAACGTAAAAGTAAAGGACTTCTAAAAAATCAGCTCTATTAATTATGAATTATGTATTTTCAAGAAGATGATTTGCTTTATTACTCAGCTGCCACACTATTTTAACCCACTCTGAGCCACAGTTTTCTCATTTGTGAAATGAATGTCATGGTAGCTGATTTTAGAGTTGTGAAGAAGAAGATAAAAATGTCCGGAAAGAAATTAGTACCATCAACACTAGGAGTTCTTATGTAGTTGTATTCCTAAAGGAATTTGGTTGTTTATCATTCTGGGAGTCTATTAAGTTCATCGCAATCAGAATTCCAATTGAAAACGATAAATCTGTTATTTCTAGATTATGGGCTAAAATTTGCATTACTCGAGCCAACATAAATACAGGCTAGGGATTGTGATGGTCAAAAAAAGGTGTTCCCACCACGCAGCACAATATCCAGTGATGAAAATGATGTTGAGCAGATCAAATCACAGCCCAGCATGTCCCTTCAGCTGAAAGATGAAGATAGCATAATCCAGGTCAATCAGATTGTACTTGTGATTTAAGTGCAAAGACACAGAGAGCAGAAACAGACACAAAGACAGCACACAAATGATCACATGTCAGGTGCAAAATACGATGGGATCAAAGAAAGGGACCATCAGCAATGAGGCCCAGAAGAGGATTATCTGTCACCAAATTTGAAGCATCAAAGGTCTCCATGTCAAAAGTTTGTGTTGGGTCTGTTCAACAAAAAGGACATCGTATGCATTTGTCATCAAGAAAGATGAACTGTGGTCATCCACAGTAGAGTGAGCAGAGGGCGACTCTCACGGGCAGGAAATAGCCCAATGGGAACACAGAGCAGAGAACAGCTTTATGACAGTTGAGATGGTGAGGCAGGGGCTGATCTCGGAAGACGGGCAGAGGCTGGCTCTGTGGCACCGTCAATCTGAGAACTTAATAACAGCTGATGGTGTTACTGGGGATGGGATTCAGAAAGACAGCAGGTAGAGTCTCATTGAAGGAAGGGAAATGGGTTTCTGGGCATGTGCTCTTGTATAGGAAGTTTCTAAGAGAGCTACCATATGAATCCATTACTCTGGTGCGTCAAAAGGATAACACCTCTTCATGGCAAGCTGTATATATATATCTTTACTGGGATCATACATGCAAATTTCATCCTAGAAATTACTTATTTTATTGCTTTATGAGGAGGATTATGGAAATTATACACTGATGACTATTGAGTGACTTGACCCACCAGAAAATGACCTATCATGTGACATCAACTCAGGCACAAAATCAGCCTCAATAGTTACAAGACTTGGATATTATAATAGAACAAGAGAGCTTCCTGGGAGTGTTACACCTCACTAGCATCCCAAAATCCATTTCTCTCATCTGATAGGAGCCACCTATGCACAGAATTGTACAAATATTAACAAGTCAGGATTTCAAAGAAAACATTTATTATAGACCTTTCTACAAGGTCCTGAAAACTGTGTTCATTCTTAGTCCAGCCAATCTAGTAGTAATTAAAAGTAGCATTTATAGAACATTTTCTGTGTGGCAGCCATGATTGCATGTGCCATTTTGTCAAGTCTCTGTCATAGTCATGTGATCTAAGATCAGCACTATTTCCATTTTACAGGCAAGAAAGTGAGACATGGACCATATAATGAGCTTGTCTGAACTAGCTCCTTAAACGCAAAGCCACCTGTTTATTATTTACTCAGAACGTCCCAATTTTCAAATGATTCACATAGATTTCTTTAGCTTCTTTCCAAGTGAGTTAAAAGCAATTTCTTCTGATAGTACCTTAAACCCAAATCACTCATTTAATTTTAATGAAGCCCCTTAAGTTCAGAATCCGGGGAGTTAGGGGCAAAATAAAAACTACAACACGCTGAAGACAGCAATGACTATTACATGTTTGTAAAGCTTTAAGTGGCTTATATTTTCATATTTATTTCTCACAGTTAACAACTATATTTACTTTTTATTTAAACACTGAAACCTGTCAATATAAATCCTCACTATGTGCAATGAACCAGCAGAAGTAATTCAACTTTAAAACATTATAAAAATCGTAAAGAAAAAAAAAAACTTTTCACATTTTTAGAAACTTTGATGAGAAATTTTGCTGAGCGACAGTCAATGAGAGCAGATGAGCAAAGCAACGTGATTAGGCAATCACCAACAGAAGGAGCTGATGGGTTTCTGAACCCCATGGGCAACAGAAATGGCAGAGCAGATTTTTGGGAAATTTTACACATTAGTACATAAACAGTCTGTCAAGAAATCGCACTTTTCAGATGTCTACCTCCTATGGTCTTTAAGGCATTACAAACTATCAGAAATGTGATTTGCAAAGAAGTTTCCTAGCTTCCACAGGAAATGATTGCCATCCCTCACCAAGTCCAGGAGGACAGAGTGAAAAAGTAATAAGGCCTTTTACAAATTGACCTGACAGTGGATTGTGAACCATTGCCACTCTAGAAAATAACTCAGTACAAAGGATCTCTTGAAGACTTCCTATATTGGCAGCAAGAGCAGATTTGAGTTATGTTGAGTGGGAAGCCGAATTTGAAAAGGGACATAGAAAAAAAGAAGAAGAAGAAATAAAAATTACATAAATTACATAGAGTGTAAAGTAACCCTGGAAAGATATTAAAAAGGAGAAAAATTCCTGGCAACAGCTCTCAAAATGGATGCATCAAAGCCAATTAGGAGATCAAAATATACGGAGACAGGATCATAAAAGGGGGGTGACAATATAGGCAGCTTGGAAGCTAATTAGAACGGAGAGGTGGTAATTGTATGCGCTGGGGGAAAGGCAAACTGTAGAGTGTTGAATGGAAATGAGGGAGAGATTGAGAAGGGAAAGATCTCAAACACTTCTGCAGTGTGGTAGTAAATAGTCAAAAACAAAAATGTGACAAATGAACCCTTGCTGAGGTGAGGAAAGCCTCCCCAGGAACCTTGAGCTTCCTGCTGTGCTAGACTCCACATGGAGTCTTAAGAAAGGAAATTGTGGACTCACTCTCAACCCCTCACTGGAAACGTGCACCCCAGGCATCCCTGTCCCTGGCTCTCTTGGGGAGTGGGTTAAAGGAAGTTGAAGTCTCCCAGATCAGGGTTCAAGCTCCACTTCAAATACTAATCTGTTCACTGGGGCTTGGGGCCACCTTGTATCTTTCTCATTCTATCTCTATGCTATTGCTCCTTTTCTTTTCCCAGTGAAGCTTGATCTCACCCTAACTTCTTGCTGTTCAGGTTAACTGTAGATTAGTAGGCTTTGCCCGAATTTCTATGAATTCTTTCAGCCCCCCTCCTGGATGATTACCGATGACCGGTTTAGAGTAAACGCCCATGAAGCTTCACTACAGGTGGCCAGTGAAGCAAGGGCTATGGCTTTTCCTGAGTAGTTCACTCATTCAGCTGCCCTGGAAGGAGGCTGGGAACACCGAAAAGTTGGAGGAGGCACCAAAGACTGTGTTCTTTTCCATAACCTCCTTTATAAACACATTAGTGGATAGCATGACCCTCTCGTGGCCTTTATTAAAGTAACTAGCTGCTTACCAAAACACTTTCACAGGACCACCTTTTCCAGGCAGCAGCCAGGAATTCCATATCTCTGTCTCTCTGTGAATTGCATGGTTGTTTCTTTGAAGCTAACTGCTTTTTGTTGGCTTGATTGCTTGATTTTTTTACCCAGTGAAGTAGTATTATAGATGAATGTCTGAAAGTGTTTTTCAAAGGGAAAGTATTAAAGCCACAAAGTACCATTTTTAAGCTAATGAAGTACCCTTTTTTTTTTTAAAAAAAAAAAAGAACATAATAGATAGCTGCGATTCTAACAAATGAAAGTTTAATTTAATATATTAAGCAAGCAAAATTATAAGTAGGTTTAGAAATTAATTTACTGATATACCAAACAAGATAAAACATAATGGAGTGATTAGAATTCTCTAAATAATTAATTCCTTTAGGAGTAGAGGAAATTCTCAAACACCAGTGAAAACTTTATAATTCACTATTCCTCCTTAATCTAAGCCCCCTACATTTCAGGAAATGCTTGTTAAAATTATGGCCTGGTACAGTTTAGATCTTGAGTGTCCTTTAAAGATCCATATGTCAAAGGGTTGGTCCCTAGCTTGAGGCTATTGGAAAATGGCACAACTTTAAGAAAGAACACTTCAAAGTCACTGGGGACAGAGAGTCAAGAAGGATAGTGGGAACATTCACCTTCCTGTTATTCCCCTTCAGTTCCTGACATTGTAATGCAGCACCCTACAGGTCTAAATGCATTGGATCTGCCTGAACATGCACTGAAATTTTCAAAAATGTAACCAAAACATACACTTATATATCCACTTCTAGTTAAGATGAATTAATTTAAAGTTAGTGCATTAAAATTAAACCAAACTGGGATAGAGAAGTATGTTAGCAAGCTAAGACCTTAAAAAGTTTTATCAAAATTACATAACATAACTTCAAATGGCTACAGAACAAAAAGCATTTTTTTGACATCTGTAAGACAGATGATTCAACCTAAACTTCTGCAAGGTATGCTAATACTAAATAGATTCTTTCCACCTAAAATTATTTTTCTCAAAAGACAAAATATAAAATAATTATTTTAAAGTTCTTGAACACTCAATAAAAGGAAATTATCACTAGTGATGTTCAGCCCTTGTGATCATTTGTATATGCTCAGCCAAGGGAGTGGCACTATTAGAAGATAGGGCCTTGTTGGAGTAGGTTTGTCACTGTGGGTGTAGGCTTAAGACCCTCACCCTAGCTGCCTGGAAGCCAGTATTCTGCTAGCAGCCTTCAGATGAAGATGTGGAATGCTCAGCTCCTCCTGCACCATGCCTGCCTAGATGCTGCCATGTTCCCACCTTGATAACAATGGTCTGAACCTCTGAACTTCAAGTAAAAGTCCTTATAAGAGTTGCTTTGGTCATGGTATTTGTTTCACAACAGTAAAACCCTATCTAAGTCAGCCCTCTAAATGCCCTAGATAAAAGTAAGAGGCACACACATGACCTGAGAAAATAAGAAGCCTGTGTAGAACCTGGCATACTCCTTGAATCAAGGCAGAGTTCAGTATTCAGGGAGTCCAAGCAGGTCAGTTTCAATAGTACAGAACCCCAGCGCAAGATCTGCTCATGTACTTAATATTAGGCAAGGGGCCAGAATGCAACTGACCAGCCTGTGAAGAAAATGCTCTAAAGGGCCTTATCACAGAGATGAATAATGAATTAGCCCTAGGGGAAAAATATAACGATTATCTCACCCAAGAAATCATAAAATACAGGCCTGGAAAGCCAAATCTGATTAAGTAACGTGATTGTTTTCTAGATCAAAGGTCAAGAAAATTTTTCAAGGATACAAAATACCCAGCACATCCAACACTATGTCTGGTTATTATTATTAATTTTTTTTTATTTACAAGCAGTGCAGAGAGAAAGCTACCTGCCCACTTGTGCTGAGGAGCCAGCGGGAGGTGGGTTCCAGACACAGGATCTGAAGAACAGTTGGAAGAGAGAACTGGTCTCCCAGGATTATTGGCATCTGAGCTTGAAGGAAAGACAAGCCACAGTCAGAGAGAGAAAGACCAGCTAACACCAGAGATAACCAGATGGCGAAAGGCAAGGGAAAGAACACAAGGAACAAAAACCAAGACTACTTGGCTTCATCAGAACCCAGCTTTCCCACCACAGCCAGCCCTGGATACCCCAACACACCAGAAAAGGTAGACTCAGACTTAAAATCACTTATCAAGAGGATGATAGAAGATTTTAGGAAGGAAATAAATAACTCCCTTAAAGAAATACAAGAGAACACAGGTAAACAACTGGAAGCCCTTAAAGAGGACACACAAAAATCCCTTGAAGAATTACACGAAAACACAATCAAACGGGCAGAAATACTGGAAAACACAATCAAACAAATGAACAAAACTATTCAGGAATTAAAAACAGAAATAGAAACAATAAAGAAATCACAAAGGGAGACAACCCTGGAGTTAGAGAACATAAGAAAGAAATCAGGAGTCATAGATGCAAGCATCACCAACAGAATACAAGAGATGGAAGAGAGAATCTCAGGTGCGGAAGATACCATAGAAAACATGGACACAACAGTAAAAGAAAACACAAAATGCAAAAAGCCCCTAACCCAAAACATCCAAGATATCCAGGATGCAAAGAAAAGACAGAACCTGAGGATAATAGGCATAGAAGAGAGTGAAGACTCCCAACTTAAAGGACCAGTAAATATTTTCAACAAAATTAGAGAAGAAAACTTCCCTAACCTAAAGAAAGAGATGAACATAAGCATACAAGAAGCCTACAGAACGCCAAATAGACTGGACCAGAAAAGAAATTCCTCCCATCACATAATAATCAAAACACCAAATGCACAAAACAAGGAAAGAATATTAAAAGCAGTAAGGGAAAAGGAACAAGTAACATATAAAGGCAGACCTATCAGAATTACACCAGACTTTTCACCAGAGACTATGAAAGCTAGAAGATCCTGGGCAGATCTCATACAGACTCTAAAAGAACACAAATGCCAGCCTAGGCTGCTATACCCAGCAAAACTCTCAATAATCATAGATGGTGAAACCAAAATATTCTACGACAAATCCAAATTTGCACAGTATGTCTCCACAAACCCAGCCCTACAAAGAATAATACATGGGAAATGCCAATGCACAGAGGGAAACTACACTCAAGAAAAAGCAAGAAAGTAATCTTTCAACAAACTCAAAAGAAGATAGCCACACAAACAATATAAACAACATCAAAAATAACAGGAAATAACAATCACTATTCTTTAATATCTCTTAACATCAATGGTCTCAACTCCCCAATAAAAAGACATAGACTGACAGACTTGATCCATAAACAGGACCCAGCATTTTGCTGCATCCAGGAAACGCACCTCCGTGTTAAAGACAAACACTACCTCAGAGTAAAGGGCTGGAAAACAATTTTCCAAGCAAATGGCCCCAAGAAACAAGCTGGAGTAGCCATTCTAATATCAGATAAAATTGACTTTCAACCAAAATTCATCAAAAAAGATGAGAAAGGATACTTCTTACTCATCAAAGGCAAAATCTACCAAGAAGAACTCTCAATTCTGAACATCTATGCCCCAAATGCAAGAGATCCCACTTTCATAAAAGAAATTCTACTAAAGCTCAAAGCACACATTGCACCTCACACAATAATAGTGGGAGACTTTAACACCCCACTATCAACAATGGACAGATCTTGGAAACATAAACTAAACAGAGACACAGTGAAACTAACAGATGCTATGAACCAAATGGGTTTAACAGATATCTATAGAACATTTCATCCTGCATCAAAAGAATATACCTTCTTCTCAGCACCTCATGGTACCTTCTCCGAAATTGATCATATAATTGGTCACAAAACAAACATAAGAAGATTGAAATAATCCCATGCCTCCTATCAGATCACCACGGATTAAGGTTGGTCTTCAATGGCAAAAACAACAACAGAAAGCCCACATACACATCGTAGCTGAACAATGCTCTGCTTAATGATAACTTGGTCAAGGAAGAAATAAAGAAGGAAATTAAAGACTTCCTAGAATTCAATGAAAATGAAAATACAACTTACCCAAACCTATGGGACACAATGAAAGCAGTGTTAAGAGGAAAACTCATAGCTCTGAATGCCTCCAAAAAGAAACTGGAGAGAGCATATACTGACAGCTTAACAGCACATCTGAAAGTTCTGGAACAAAAAGAAGCTAATACACCTAAGAGGAGTAGAAGGCAGGAAATAATCAAATTAAGGGCTGAAATCTACCAAGTGGAACCTAAAAGAACTATACAAAAATCAACAAAACCAAGAGCTGGTTCTTTGAGAAAATCAACAAGATAGATAAACACTTAGCCAGACTAACCAGAGGGATCAGAGACAGTATCCAAATTAACAAAATTAGAAATGAAAACGGAGATATAACAACAGACTCTGAGGAAATTAAAAAAATCATCAGATCCTACTACAAAAGCCTATATGCAACAAAATTGGAAAGTCTGGAGGAAACGGACAAGTTTCTAGACAGATACCAATTACCAAAGTTAAATCAGGATCAGATAAACCATCTAAACAGCCCCATAACCCCCAAAGAAATAGAAGCAGTCATTAACAGTCTCCCAACCAAAAAAAGCCCAGGACCAGATGGGTTCAGTGTAGAATTCTATCAGACCTTCAAAGACCTAATACCAATACTCCTCAAGCTATTCCATAAAATAGCAACAGAAGGAACACTACGCAATTCATTCTATAAGGCCACAGTCACACTGATACCAAAGCCCCACAAAGACCCAACAAAGAAAGAAAACTTCAGACCAATTTCCCTTATGAATATCAATGCAAAAATACTCAATAAAATTCTTGCAAACTGTATCCAAGAACACATCAAAACGATCATTCATCATGATCAAGTAGGTTTCATCCCTGGGATGCAGGGATGGTTCAATACCCGGAAATCCATCAATGTAATCCACTACATAGACAAACTCAAAGAAAAAAACCACATGGTCATTTTGTTAGATGTTGAAAAAGCATTTGACAAAATTCAACATCCCTTCATGATAAAAGTCTTGAAAAGATCAGGAATTCAAGGAGCATACCTAAACTTAATAAAAGCAATATATAACAAACCAGTGGCCAACATCAAACTAAATGGAGAGAAACTCGAAGAAATCCCACTAAAATCAGGGAGTAGACAAGGCTGCCCTCTCTCTCCCTACCTATTCAATATAGTACTTGAAGTTCTAGCTAGAGTAATCAGGCAACAAAAGGAAATCAAAGGGATACAAATTGGAAAAGAAGAAATCAAAATATCACTATTTGCAGATGATATGATGGTATACTTAAGTGGCCTGAAAAACTCCACCAGAGATCTGCTACAGCTGATAAACAACTTCAGCAAAATGGCTGGATACAAAATTAACTCAAGCAAATCAGTAGCCTTCCTATACTCGAAGGATAAACAGTCTGAGAAAGAAATTAGGGAAATGACACCCTTCACAATTGTCACAAACAATATAAAATATCTTGGTGTGACTCTAACCAAACAAGTGAAAGATCTGTATGACAAGAACTTCAAGTCTCTGAAGAAAGAAATTAAAGAAGACCTCAGAAGATGGAAAGATCTCCCATGCTCATGGATTGGCAGAATTAACATAGTTAAAATGGCCATCCTGCCGAAAGCAATCTACAGATTGAATGCTATCCCCATCAAAATCCCAACTCAATTCTTCATAGACCTAGAAAGAGCAATTCTCAAATTCATATGGAATAACAAAAAACCCAGGATAGCAAAAACTATCCTCAGCAATAAAAGGTCTTCTGGGGGAATCAGCCTCCCTGACCTCAAGCTGTACTACAGGGCAGTAGAGATAAAAACTGCATGGTATTGGTTCAATGACAGGCAGGTAGATCAATGGAACAGGATCGAAGACCCAGAAATGAACCCACACACATATGGTCACTTGATCTTCGAAAAAGGAGCTAAAACCATACAGTGGAAAAAAACCAGCATCTTCAACAAATGGTGCTGGATCACCTGGCGGTCTACATGTAGAAGATTGCGAATTGATCCATTCCTATCTCCCTGTACAAAGCTCAAGTCCAAGTGGACCAAGGACCTTCACATAAAACCAGATACACTGAATCTAATAGAAGAGAAAGTGGGGAAGAATCTCGAACACTTGGGCACAGGGGAATTGTTCCTGAACAGAACACCAATGGCTTGTGCTCTAAGATCAAGAATTGACAGATGGGACCTCATAAAATTACAAAGCATCTGTAAGGCAGAGGACACTGTGAATAGTGCAAAACGGCAACCTACAGATTGGGAAAAGATCTTTACCAATCCTACATCTGATAGAGGGCTAATATCCAAAGTATACAAAGAACTCAAGAAGCTAGACTCCAGAGATCCAAATAACCCTATCAAAAAATGGGGAAGTGAGCTAAACAGAGAATTCTCAACTGAGGAAACTCAAATGGACGAGAAGCACCTAAAGAAATGTTCAGCATCCTTACTCATCAGGGAAATGCAAAT
>JADRCH010000077.1:10205522-10311666 GCA_019843965.1 Rhynchomys soricoides
AATGGAACAGGATCGAAGACCCAGAAATGAACCCACACACATATGGTCACTTGATCTTCGAAAAAGGAGCTAAAACCATACAGTGGAAAAAAAACCAGCATCTTCAACAAATGGTGCTGGATCACCTGGCGGTCTACATGTAGAAGATTGCGAATTGATCCATTCCTATCTCCCTGTACAAAGCTCAAGTCCAAGTGGATCAAGGACCTTCACATAAAACCAGATACACTGAATCTAATAGAAGAGAAAGTGGGGAAGAATCTCGAACACTTGGGCACAGGGGAATTGTTCCTGAACAGAACACCAATGGCTTGTGCTCTAAGATCAAGAATCGACAGATGGGACCTCATAAAATTACAAAGCTTCTGTAAGGCAAAGGACACTGTAAATAGGACAAAACAGCAACCTACAGATTGGGAAAAGATCTTTACCAATCCTACATCTGATAGAGGGCTTATATCCAATGTATACAAAGATCTCAAGAAGCTAGACTCCAGAGATCCAAATAACCCTATCAAAAAATGGGGAAGTGAGCTAAACAGAGAATTCTCAACTGAGGAAACTCGAATGGCCGAGAAGCACCTAAAGAAATGTTCAGCATCCTTAGTCATCAGGGAAATGCAAATCAAAACAACCCTGAGATTTCACCTCACACCAGTCAGAATAGCTAAGATAAAAAACTCAGGTGATAGCAGATGTTGGTGAGGATGTGGAGAAAGAGGAACACTCCTCCGTTGCTGGTGGGAATGCAAGATGATACAACCTCTCTGGAAATCAGTTTGGCAGACCCTCAGAAAAATGAACATAATACTACCTGAGGACCCAGCTATTCCACTCCTGGGCATATACCCAGAAGATGCTCCAACATGTAATAAAGACACATGTTCCACTATGTTCATAGCAACCATATTTATAATAGCCAGAAGCTGGAAACAACCCAGATGTCCCTCCACAGAGGAATGGATACAGAAAATGTGGTACATTTACACAATGGAATACTACTCAGCTATTTAAAACAATGACTTCATGAAATTCACAGACAAATGGATGGATCTTGAAAATATCATCCTGAGTGAGGTAACGCAGTCACAAAAGAATGAACATGGTATGTACTCACTGTTAAGTGGTTATTAGCCCAAAAGTTTGAAATACCCAAGAGTCATTTCGCAACAACAGTAGTTCTGAGTGTGACATCCCAAATGGAGGACTTGGAGAAAGGACTGAAGGAGGTGAGGGAGTATGCAGCCCTAGGGAGGTAGCAACAGTGGCAACTGGCCTGACCCTCCCCCTTTCCCCCCCTCCCCGATACTTTGGGAGACTGATCCACCAACTAAAGAATACACATGGAGTGACCCATGGTGCTGGCCACATATGTGGCAAAGGGGGGTCTTGTTATCTGTCAGGGGGAGGAGAGGCCCTTGGGCCTGAGGGTGTTAGATCCCCCAGTATAGGAGAATGGCAAGGAGGAAAGACGAGAGTGAGTCGGTGGGTGGGAGGGTGGGTTGAAGAATATCCCCATAGTGGCAGGGGGAAGGCAGAGGGAATGGGGAGGTTCCAAAGGGGAGATCTGAAACATTTGAAATATAAATAAAATATGAAAATAAAAAAATAAAAAAATAAAAATAAAGTCTGAAAAATTGCAATAAAAAAATTTTTTTTTTAAGATTTCCTTAGCTTTTTTCTTTTCTTTTCTTTTCAGGTTTTTACATTTCAAATGTTTTCCCCTTTCCAGGTCTCCCCTTTAGAACCCCCTATCCACTCCCCCCTCCCCTGCCTCTATGGGGTATTCCTCCACTTACTCACTCACCCACTCTCATCTTCCCTCCTTGGCATTCTCCTATACTGGGGCATCTAACACCCTCAGGCCCAAGGCCCTCTCCTCCCACTGATAGCTAATAAGACCCTCCTCTGCCACATATGTGGCCAGCACCATGGGTCCCTCCATGTGTATTCTTTGGTTGGAGATCCAGTCTCTGGGAGCATCAGGGGTCAGACCAGTTGACACTGTTGCTCTCTTCATGGGGCTGCCAACTTGCTTAGCTCTTTCAGTCGTTTCTTCAACTCTTCCATCTGGGACCTCACACTCAGCCCAATGGTTGCTGTGAAGTGACTCTTGGGTATTCCAAACTTTTGGGCTAATAACCACTTATCAGTGAGTACATACCGTGTTCATTCTTTTGTGACTGAGTTACCTCACTCAGGATAATATTTTCAAGTTCCATCCATTTGCCTGTGAATTTCATGAAGTCATTGTTTTAATAGCTGAGTAGTATTCCATTGTGTAAATGTACCTCATTTTCTGTATCCATTCCTCTGTGGAAAGACATCTGGGTGGTTTCCAGCTTCTGGCTATTATAAATATGGCTGCTATGAACACAGTGGAACATGTGTCCTTATTTCATGTTGGAGCATCTTCTGGGTATATGCCCAGGAGTGGAATAGCTGGGTCCTCAGATAGTATTATGTTCATTTTTCTGAAGGTTCACCAAACTGATTTCTGTACACTCAACTTGTGTTTCAAATGAGGACTCTTCTCTGAACTGTGGAGCTTAGACTAACTTCAGTGTTGGACCAACTCCATAAAAAGCCAGCGTCCTAATCAACAAATAGAAAATACTAAACCAGAACATGAATAAGTACAAATTTTTAAAAATTAAGCCAATATATTTGGATGATAGATACTCCATAGCAGTTATTTTCACCCCAGCTACATTCCAGTTAGAGCTTTGATTACTTCTGCTTTTCTTCAAGTCATCTCCTGAGGAGACATTGTCCATTACTCTATCTGAAATTTTTGTCATCCCCTCAAACACTTCCAATCTTGTTGTTTATCATCTACTCTGTCTATGTACTGTTTGTACTTATCTTCAATGTTTTCTACCTTCTCACACAGAACGGCAGCTCCCAGAAACTGGTTTATGTCTCAGTTGTTCACAGCTCTATTTGTTGTGTGCGGAACAGTGCTAGAATATGGCAGATGATTTAGTTAAAGTGATGAGAAGATTAGATGAAAACCAGGATGGAATGGCACCAGCAAGGAGAAATTTTAAAATTGCAGTTTTGTTAACAGAGAGGATAAAGAGTTGGAAGTGTATTAATGACATATGAATGTAAATGGTAAATACTCACTTTGGGTAAAGGTTGAAACCCCAGAGCCTGGGACCTGTTAGAGAGGAAGATGATGAGGAAGAGGTTAATGAAATCTTCAGCAACAAATGTGACCATGATAAATAGGCAAGCAGTCAGGGAAAAAAATGAAGAAATGGGTCTAGATTAGAAGAATTAATAACCTTATGTTTTAGGCATGGCATTTGACTGTTTTCCAAATAGTGAAGAGTGCTGTAGTTCTCAGGATATGAGGTGGGTCAAACGTGGAGAATGACGCTTCTGAATTCAGCAAGAATATCATAATTCACCCCAGTGAGACACATCATCTAACTCTGTTGAATAAAATATCTTTAAATCCCACCATGTTTGTTCAAATTCCTTTCTCCGTGGACTGTGTCTTTCAGAGACTCACAGGTGAACACATAACATTGGAATGTACTGGTATTACTGTATTGGAAAATCTGAGGTACAGACATTTAGAAATCGTAGGCCAGCAGAGATATTTACTCAGCATCTTCAAAACTCTCGAGAATTGAATGGATCTTCTCTTTTTGGCTGAAAATAAACCTAGAGTACTTCATTACGCTTCTTAATAACAAAGCCCTTTTGCAAACAAGCAGGCCATGAGCAGAACTTGAGATGAGTAATCACATCCGAGCAGTTTAGATGATCAGTCATCTTACATGTGCATTAAATATTAAACATAATGAACATGTTAGAGGGCTATTGATCTACTCCTGTCCAAGTCACAACAAAACATGATTGGTTTCTTAGTGATTGAGAGCATTTATTAGACCCCGGGGCTTATTCACGTGAATAAGTAGAAGGCCTTCAATGCATGATTTCCAGTAGTGCTCAGACATTTGATCTCCTAACTCACCCAAGAGCTCAGCAAGTGCCCTGTATTGTGTTAATGTGGAAAGGCTATTATGTAATCAGCCTGATATTTATGGCTGTTCTGATTTGTAGCATTAATTTTACAACCTCAAGTTCTATCCCAATCACAAGCCTCAAAAATCATGGTCAGTGTGAGGAACATCCATTCAGTCCACATTATCCAGTGTCTTCTCAAAGCTTCTTCTCATTCCTCTCTTCTTTATCTTTTTCTCTTCTGCTTTTCTTTCTCCTTCCACATCTCAGGAGCCATGTTCATATCTTTTCTTGCTGTATTTTGGTTCAACCATGGGAAATGCCTGCCCTTTCTCACCCAGACAACCCATCTTTTTAAGACAGGGTTTCTTTGGATGCGTAGGAACTGGGATAATGTTAAACATCTACATTAAAATGACTTGGAGTAAGTATCAATTTCATCCAGGAATGTTCATTTTAAACAATCTGCTTTAAAAGATTTCTCCTTCAGTTGTACTGATTCGTTCCATTTTAGCCAAGATATACTTAATTATGCCAGCTCCCTTTGCAGTTCAACTGAGGCTCCAGACATGACTGAGCTCCTTCTAGACCATCCATCCCAGATGATTTAGTTCATAAGTCAATGTACAAATGAATAGTATGTATTAAATAGTCATTATTTTAAGCTATTATATTTTGGGTGGTATGCTACAGAGTGTAAAGGTCTTTACCAATGCTCTATGGAAGCTCTATACTGTGTCATCTGTTCTTCTAAAATATTATAATCTCAATATTAATGAAAGAAACCACAATCCTTTGTATTAATTTCTTGATCCTATACTGATTCACATAACAACCTCATTTTGTCAACACAGAAATTGTGGATTAAAGAGATTATGTAAATTGTTCAAGTTTATACTACAACTAACATTTATGGATGCTATATTTGAACCCAGGGCATGTATTAATCACTAAGATTAGCATTGAGTCAAAGCTTAAGTGTTAAGTTCTCAGACCTAAAAATTGGAGCCACAGTAACATGAGTTAAACTTTTCATTTATCTTTTTTAACCAGGTTCTTATCATAATCCTTAGTATAATAAAGGTACACAAGCAAGTGCTTACTGAACTAAAGTAAACCTTAACACTGCACCTCTTGCCAGATACCTGTTTCTGATTTGTCTTTGTTCTCCTTGTCTATTAGCTCACCAAAACAAGGTAAAACAAATTGCATGAAAAGGGCACTTTTGGTTTTATAAGAGTTCTGATTTGAAGCATTATTTGAAATGGCTTTCCATTTCACTTTGTAAATTTTTTTAATGTCTTATTGTAACTGTCACTGTGCTGAGTGACTATTCCATAGCTCACTGGGATTCTATGATTCTGGCTCAGATTTTAGTGTGGCAAACTTTTTAATGACTTTGGCATCTATTAAAAAGAAACTGCCAGAACTGGTTAGAGTAGGGAGCTATAAATATTAGCTTCTCCAGAACAGAATTGACTGAAGTTTAAATTTACTGAAGTTTAAGGTTTTTTGTTTTGGGGGGATTTTTTTTGTTCGTTTTGTTGTTTTATTTGGTTTTTTAGGTTTACATCAAACAAAGCACGCACGTTCTATGTTTTATTTATTGCCATTCTGTGTCTTAGTGAGTGCTGTAGCACCACTACAGTTAACATCAAACTTTCTCTGTGTATGCATGCTGGACACATGCTACCTATCCAGTGAGTACTCAGTTCTCTCTCTCTTTCTCTCTCTCTCTCTCCCTCTCTCTCTCTCTCTCTCTCTCTCTCTCTCTCTCTCTCTCTCTGTATGTGTGTGTGTTTACACAAATGAGATCAACAATGGGGGAGACTAAGAGAAAGGGTGAAGTCAGAGAGATTTTGTTGTTCGTTGTCTTTCTGGGTTGGACACAAGCAATATAGGCGGTTCAAAGTCACAGCTCCCATGAATTGAACTTCATTTCTCCAGTCCATTTGGCCTTATTTAAGACTGTCAAGATCTTCCAAGTTTTTCTCAAGGATCTGTAGTTTTCAGAAAACATATCTTGCTCCCAGGCATTTTTCCCTTCATTTTAGAATAACATTTTTTTTTCTTTTTAAATAAATTCAGCATTTCTTACTGAACCAAGCTTAAATCATTAAAAAATAAAATAAAACATCCTTGATTCTCCAAACTGTTTAAGAATTTTAATCATTCTTTTGTCCCATTTCCTAACATTACTTTTCAAATGGTTTGGATTTAGGCAAACCTAAAATAGATTTTTGCCAAGATTCCCTCCCATCCTTAATTTTTAAACCCATGTGTATTTTAAGGGAAATTTAATACATATGCTTCTAATTCATGTACACTTAACTCATCAGAACATTGTTTTGTAAGACCTGTTTGAAGTTAAGAAGTCTTTTTGGAGCTTTCCTTTAATAAGACTTTTCAAGCCTTTATTCTTAGAAGCAGGAAGTCCTATTTTGCCAGGAGTAAATGAATTTAAACCCCTGACTCAAGGTTTACATTTATCCCCAAACTGACAGCCAAGATACTTTGTGAGCATGTACAAAAATAAGTTCCTTTTGCCCCTAGGATTAATTAGTTTTATTTGTGTTGTGCCTTAAGTCAGAAGACTTAGACAAGTCTTTACCTATCTCACTTGAAGATGCAAAAGTTGTCAACATTCATGAAAAACCTAACTCTAAAAACTACTCTGTATGCACCATAAAGCTCTTAATATTTGCTGATATATTTTACTAATGAGCTGATGAGATGGTTTCCTTAGGACAAGAAACAGTAAAAGCTTTGCAAATTGAGGCACACTTAAGTGATGGGAGGGGCATGATGAGACATGGAGAGCGATCACTTGCATAGTAACAGATGACAACACCTCCATGCCTATAAATACACCATAACAAGGACATTGACGAGTTTTAGCACAGGTCCATGTGTCAGAGAATCCGACATGAAATACAAAGAGCAAAGAACAAAGGGGAGAGATAAGACATTTAACAAGATGCCATTGATGGATGATGAAGACAAGGAAGACAACAGAAATCTCGGAGTTTTACAATGATGACTCCTCTGCTTCCATCAGAATTTGCACTTGTGTTGATAGCCACAGCTGCTCCCCTGTTGTCTCATGCCACTTTTTAGGCTACAGCTAATGTTTTGGAAAGAAGTTTACCTTGTTTTTGTTTGCTTTAAGAAAAACTAGTGAAAGCCACAAACTACAGGAAAGTATACTTACTGGAGTTTCTTTGTGATGAACAGCACATCATATTTAAACAAAGCCAGTGAGTCTCATTATTGTAAGAATAACAATAACTAGATTTTTTTATTTTTGCTGTTTATTGATAGAAATGAGCGCAGCCCAGTCACTAGCATCAAAAGGTATGTATGCTTTTTGGCCTGAGAATAAATGGAGATTAAGAATCTTTATTCCCTGCTCCTAGAGGCATTGCAAGTGTGACTGCTGTGTCACATGCATAGCCATAGGTGGCAAAAGGCAGAGAGGCTGACTTGTAAACATCTGAAGGATGAGTATCCTAACATTCCCTGAAAAAAGCAAGCCTGAGAAGACCATCAGTCAAGGGTCAGGGGGCCAGGACAGGGAGGTACCCTGAGAGGACCACTAGTCTATTATTGCACAGGGCTAGATAGGTTCCCAGGCTGAGAGTAAGCCAGAAATGAGACAAACCTTTCCTGACCAGAGCAAGCCAGAGACTAGAAGAACCCAGCCTGGAACCTCAGGACCCAGGCAGGAGTGAGACTGAGACAAATGGCGTGCGCGCGCACACACACACACACACACACACACACACACACACACACACACACACGAGAGTATGTCTGGAGGTCCTGCAAGAGAAGCAAGTCCAAGACAACTATTAGTCTGGTTCCATGAGGTCTGGACAAGGAACTAGCCTGAGAAAACCACGTCTGGTACCACACAGGCCTTGGAGTTTGGGCAAATCATCGGAAGATGAACCCTGCCTGTTGCCATAATGCACAGTCAGGCACGGCACTCCTGAGACTACTGTTGAGATGACACCCAGGATGCCACTAAGAGGAGCAAGTAAGTGGAGAAATGGAAGAGAAAGAGAAACAGAAGGATGTGGGTGCAGTGAAGAGAGGCAGAACTAGAGACTAGAGTTTAAGGAGGAACAGCTTGATTTAAATTGTCAGTGATGCCATCTAAGGCTATTGTGGGATCCTGCCCTTTACTGCCACTGTGGGCCTTGTGTGGGTCTGTGGCTGTGTGGGTAGTAGGGGTCTCTTATCACCAAAGGCCAGACGAATGTCCCTGATCTGGGCTGCCACTTATTGATATCTGAAGACTGTGCAAAAGTGGCCCCACCCTTTGCCTGGACATCTGGGTACTGTCCCTAGGGTGTGGGAGCAAAAGAGCTACCCTTACCCCTAACCAACTGCAGAACTCTGGAGAGTGGCCCGTACATTTCCTAGGAACACACTGCTTGTGCCAGTTGCTGGTGAGCTGGTCCTTAGTGTATGAGCATGGGACAGCTGAACTTGTCACTAGTCCTCTGTGCCATGGCATGAGAGACAGATCAACTCCTTCCCCTTTGCCCCTTACCACCTCTGGCAGGCAGAAGACCTGGCTCTGCAGTCATGAGAACAAGAGACCTGGCCCTGCATCTCAACAGCTGCAACACTCAGGAGAGTGGGCCCTGTATATGTCAGTAGAGCTGACTCTGGTGGAGGAGACACAAGTAAGCCAGCTGAGGGTGTGCTCACGGTAGAGCTGGCCCCATGACTTTTCTATTATGCAGTGATATGAGCGAGGGAGAGATGGTTCCCTCCAGGCTGGCTTGCCTCCTACAGCAGGCAAGAGAGCTGGCCCCAGGTCATCACAGCAAGAGAGCAGGCCATGCCTCTTGTCTGCAGTATGCTTGCCACCACCTAGGGAAGGCGGAAGAGTTGGCCCTGGTTTAATGAGAGAACGAAAGCATGCCCTGCACCTCACCCGGGAATCACAGTAGAGCTGCCCCTGGATGTAAGGTTTGTAAGTGATCTTTCCCAGAAGGTGTGAGGGCAGGAAAGATGCCCTCCCCTCCTCTCTAGTCTCTTGCCTCCTATGGCAGGCAGAAGAGCTGGCTCTAGGGTCATGAGAATGGGAGAACTGGTACCTTGTCTGCTGCAGCAGCTGGGCATCAGCAGTGGACCCTGATGGCATGGTGTGGATGAACTGTCCCTTGCTGGTGGTGGCATTGGATGAGCCAGCTGAGACAGGGCAGGCAAGCTTGTCCTGATAGTGTGGGTGCAGGAGAGCTGCTTTGAATTGGCCCACCCCATCAACTCCATCTGCTAGAGTGCTTAAAAGGGACAGTCCTGCAGATCCAAAACTGCAGGATTTCCATGACATAGGATAACAAACAATAGGGTACCTGAGAGGAGTCCCAGTGAGATTCCAGTGTTGATAATGTAGGAGAAAGCAGAGGCCTTGTGCCAGACCAACAAATCACTGCATCAAACATTTACAAGCAAAGAAGTGTAGACGAAAGGACATAATATAGGACCCACAGTGACACACTACAGCTTCCACAATGGGATTTCCCCCCTCTGTTGTGGGGAAAGTTGCACAGGTGGAGGGCAGGTACAAGGGTAAGGAAAGATGAGTGGGATTGGTGTGCATGATGGGAAATTCATAAAGAACCAATAAAGAAAAGGAAGGAAGTTCTTGGTGTCTTGACAAAGCAGAAGCAATGACACAATTCTACAGATAATCAGGCACTCCTGCAAGAGAGCATGCACCTCTGAAGTAACCTGCAAGGCGTATTTTGAAGGTCACCTTAGTGCATCAATCAACATTGTCTTCTTGCTTTTCTCACTACTCAAGAAAAAAGATCCTCAGGAGAAACAAAGGACTACATAAAAAACTGTTTATGGTTTTCTTGCTTTGTATTCTCTTTTGGCTTTCCATGATCTCTTTCCGATTCTGTATAATTTCTTTGTTAGATCCCTTCCCCCTCCATCTCTCTCCTCCTCCCTCTTTCTCCACATAGTCTACCATTTCCTTAATATTCTGACATTGTATTTCCTCTATCCCCTTGTGTTTCTAGTGAATCTGCCTCTCTGTGCTCTCCTCACATTCCATCTGTTCTTTGTCCCCAGGTTCACCTCATCTGCTTCTAGCTAGTCTGCTTGGCTTTTTTTCTCCAGGACTAGAAGCACAAAGGCAGGAAAAAAACTGTTTTTCTTTTCCTTTTCTTCCCTCCACTCCAGCAGCACTGAACAGTAAATTAACAGTGGCAGGAGGAAAGCCGCAGTAACCCTTGCTTGACAACAGAGGAGTCAGAAAGTGCTGGTTAAGAATTGGCACAAAGCGTAGGCACACATATGCTTAACAAATCAGCAAGGCTTGGTGACATTTATCTACTAGGTTCTCACCTTTAGTCCCACTGAGGCATTTGCCCTTCCATCGATTCTTGATATGATAGGTCTGCTAGCTATATTGGATGGGGGATGTGCTAGAATGGGGATGACCTAACTAAGAGGAAAGCAGTCTCATTGTCTGTTACACACAGAAAGTTTACTCAAGTTTTTAGGCTGAAACCTGCAATGGCATTGGTGGAGACTTTGGAAGGTGGTCAGCATACAGTGGGGGTGGCTGCAGTGCTCACAGTGTATGAGATTAACAATCCTTAGAAAAGAATAAAGATACCAGAATTCTCTTTACTCAGGCCTTTGCACGAAAATCACCAAAGAAACCCCTTACCTAATACTGAAGACTCTTTATTTTGATTTGGTCTCCCTAACCTCCACAACAAAGACACTTTTGTTTGTGGTGGATTAACCACTGGGACTGTGATACTTTCTGTGAATGATCTGGGACATTGCAATGCTCCTTGCTGAGCACAGATAGCATCTGTTGACTATCACTCTCTCTGTGTTTAATCGTCATTGTCGACTCTCCTGGATTTGGAATCACATGAGAAACACATTTCTGGTCATGTCTGCAAGGACTTTTTCTAGGTTTAAAGGAGCATGGAAGGCACATGGTGAAGGTGGGAGACTCATCTACTAGGGTGAGGGTCCATAGTGAACAAAGTAGGGAATAGAAGAAAGCCACATGAATGCCAGCATGCCCCTCTCCTTCCTGCTCTATCCAGATGTGAGCCATTTCTGCCACACCCATGAGCTGCTGTAATACCATGCCTTCTCTTCATGACAGACTACATCCTAGTGAACTGTGTGCCAAAATACCCCCTTCTGCCCAGTTGTTTCTTTGTGTCAGGTATGCAGCAAATACCTGCACTCTATTTCGTGAGCATTACTTGTGAGTACTCATAACAGTCAAGAGCTATGTGGTAAGTAACAGAACTAAGATGAGAAGAGGCCTGAAATGGGGTAAGAGGACTGAGGGAAGCAGAAACTTCTCAAGGGGAAACTGTTTATAGACGCAGCTGGTCCCGTATAACAACCAAAATAAATGACTAGGACCTGACTCACAGAATGTCACGTCAGTCTGCTCAGAGGCAGGACCCAGTGAACCACATCTCACCCGTGGGAAATCATTCATGGCCGAAGCAACACAGATGGGCCAGAGAGCCCCTCCTAAGTCTTAGCATATGTGTGTGCCTGTGGACCCCATACTTCCTCTGGAGGAAGAGAGAGAAAACGTTTATAGAATGATGACAAGCTTCAGAGTGAACTTGAAATGTGAATCAACCCAATGGAAGTGGCTAACCTGAGGAGGACCTGTGTTTCTGCCCTTTATCATTCCAGTCGAGCAGAGAATGGGGCTTCACAGTAGAGCAAGCTATTTGCTTTGTCCTGTGTGGGCCATAGTTCTCAAACTGCTCTTCTTCTGTGAGGAAGTTGTGATTATTACCCACCAAACAACCTTGTAAGCTACAAGATACAACTACGGAATATGAAAAGTATTCATATTAAAATGAAAATATCTGCAGTTGGCATGTAGAGTGTATAGTGTATATATAATAATATAATATAATAAATATAATGACGGTTTTATTCTAATGTTTGATCTTTCTACCTTCCTCCCTTGTCCTTTCTCTTGAAAGTGTTTTAAACTTTCAAATTTTAAACATAATATTAAAACTCAGAGACTCATTCTTGGCAATTTGTTTTTACTAAAATGACTAAATAGCTGGTGATCTGCATTTGGCTACTCCCAAATATTACAAACCATGATAATAGAATAGCTATTCAAGTCACCTATAGCCAATGACTCTACTTTTGCTTTAGCACACAACTTCTTTTAACATTACAGGTTCAAACAGGTACTATCATCTTAGTTGACATTAAAAATACCACAAGTATTTTTCCCATATGTTGACTATATAGGAGGAAAGGACTATGGGAAATTCATAGCTTTTCATCTTTATTTAAAATCAGTGGAATGAGTCATGCTCGCTAAGTCTTCTACCATCTGCATAGCTCCTCACTTCAAGAGAAGTTGCAATGAATATATCACTCAGACATTTTGTCCCTGTGAAAAACACTGAGAGTAACAATTTAAAGGAAGGAAAATGTATTTTGAATCATTGTGGTCAGCTGGTCCCATTGTTTTTAGGCCCATGCCAGAGCAGAAACATTATGGAGAAAAGATGTGGTTCACAAACACTGTTCCCCTCATAGCCTCTGAAGCAAAAAACGAGCATGCCCATCCCAGAAGGCTTCATCATTTCTTCCTTTTTAGTCCATCTGGAGCTCCAGCCTGCTCGAACACTGTCTAAGAATGGAGTTCTGTGAAGGGAATTCTAAGTGCTTGTGAGAAAACTTCAGGGAACAAGACAAGATTCCTGGGATCTTAGTTGTTTTTGTTTATTATCTGTTTGTTTGTTTGTTTATGTATTTACTATTTCTTCTTTCATACAATACATCCTGCCTGCAGTTTTCTCCCTTGTTATTTATTTTTTTGTTTTTTTTTCTTTTCTTACATAATACATCCTGTCTGCAGTTGTCCCTCCCTCCACCTCCAGTTTCTCCAATATATCTCTCCTCTCATCCAGATTCATTCCCCTTCCGTTTCTCTTCAGAAAAGAGCAGGTCTCCAAGAAATATCAACCTAACACAGCATAACAAGTTACAATAGGACTAGGCACAGACCCTCATTTCAGGACTGGACAAGGCAACCTAGTAGGATGAAAAGGGTCCCAAGCTCAGAGAAAGTCAGAGACAACCCCACTCCCAGTGTTCCAAGTCCCACAAGGACTCCAAGCTAACACCCACAACATATATGCAGAAGACCTAGTGCAGATCCATGCAGGCTCTGTGATTGCTGCTTCGGTCTTTGTGAGCCTTCCTTAGTTGATTTTCTGGGACTGGGTTTTCCTGGGTTCTTGGAAGCATGGGCTTGTTTTTGGAATGTGCTTTTGTGCTTCTCTGAGATGCAGGAGATAGGAGTGAGTTTGCTTTACATTATAAACTACAATTGACAGTTGTTGTTTATTTATATGCCTCTACTGAAAAACATGTTTCTGCCACTTGTGATTGTACACATTTTTTATGTAACTCTTCTTAATCATCAGAGTGTAAATTGTCTGATGCTCTGAATAACATTGGCTATTGCATGAGACTTTAGTCTGCCTTATTTTGTAGGCTCCACTATCCCTGAGCATGCCAACTAGAGCAGGAAATACCAGACTTGTGTGTGAACATTCAAAAGTAAGTCTTACCCTTCTTAGTTAATGACCACTGAAAGCACATCACAGACACACCCAGTGGTGTGCTACACTAACCTAGTTGTTCTCAATCCGATCAACTTGTCAATGGCAATTAACCATTACAATGACCAAGGACCGAATGGAATAGTCATCAAGTCTTTCACAATGGGACATTCTTAAAGTATTGCCTTTAGTGGAAGGCTTGAACAGTAATAAGAAGAACTAGAAAGAGTGTTGTCTTTTCATAATCCTTTGGCCTTTTATCACTTTCTCTCTACATACTCAGTCTTGTAAAACTAGAGTTGAAAGTATCCATTGAAGAAGCATGCTGTCATCTTTGGGAGACCAATCAGTGTCCCTCTGCAAAGATCTGATGAGAATCCTCTGTTCTGGATTCTTCTCTTTGAATGGCTTTCCTCTCTTCTCCATCTCTGCGGAGGGGGGTATATTGAGTTCTTAGAGGTGCTACTTTCTTGCACTAAAACTTTCAAAGCATGAAAAAACCTATATTTTGTTCAGAGAAAAAAGGGGGAAAGCTAACTTAAGCAAAGTCAGGTCTAAGTCTTAAGGAAAACAGATGCCCTTTAACATCCTTCTTTGTAAAAAAACTTCTCTACTTATGGAAGAGGAAAAGAACCATGTTCAACAAGATTTTCTAATTTTCAAAGTAAGTGATAAAGATTAATTTGGTTGCCTACTGGGGAAAAAACATCAGAGACTTAGAGCTAAAGACTCAATCATATAAAGTACCACCTACCTACCGTGTCATCTGTTATAAATTCCAGAACAACTACTGTGGAAGTGCCTCCATAGGATGATAGTGAAATATGTGGAGAGTGATCCAGATTTCTTATGTCTCAGAATGATAGTGAAAAGAAGAGTAATGAAAGCCTGGTTCATCCACACGACAGGATGAAAGCTGTGTCTCAATAGCCTGCCTTCCATGCAGACTCATTTAAACTCAATTGGGACTTAGTTCCCAAACACTGCCACTGATTCTTATTAAACCGTGGTTTCCAAATGTTTCCAGAAGGACTGGGAATAGACATCTGCTTTCCAAGATCCCAAGTGACTGACTGAGTGACTCTGGAGTCTCTATGAACTTTGGGAGCCTCAGAAAATCCCCCAGATGTGTGAGAATAGGCTTTACACCTGCTTTGTGCAATGGCTTTTCAAATAGTGATGGGCTATATAGTTCACTTTGCTGCCAACCAGCTTTAAAACATATTTTATCTTCTATCACAAGGAGATATTTAACTGTAATACCATACTACATCTTAGAAAGTAATCATCAAAGGAAAAGAGGCTATAAATTAGAGAGAGAGAGAGAGAGAGAGAGAGAGAGAGAGAGAGAGAAATGGGAAGATAAGCAAGAAGATGGAAAATAGGACACAGGAGAGGTTGGAAGGTAGAGAGAGAAGGGGGAAAAATTTGAATTTTTCATGGTTATCTCAAAATAGAAGTCACATTTCAATTACCTGTGTTCATGAATGTGTGTACTTAATGATAATAGCAGGAAGGTAGGGTTCTCTTATTCCCTGTCCTGGGAGTCAATTGTGCCTTTATTTCCTTTGTAGCAGCGATTCTCAACCTATGTGTCTCAACTCCTTTGGGGGTTGAACAATCCTTTCACAAGGGTTTCATATCAGATATCCTGTATATCGGATATTTCCATTATGATTCATAACAATAGCAAAAATAGCTATGAAGTAGCAATGGAATAATTTTATGGTGCACGGGTCACCACAATGTGAGGAGCTGCATTAAAAGGTCACTGCATAAGGAAGATTAAGAAACATTTCTTTAGAGGATCCTGCATATACCATTCTAGATGCCTACATACCTACACCCCTTCCTTTCCTCAGCCAACTCACATCTTCCCTTTAGGCTAGAACTCAGTATGATGGTCAATCTGCACTGTCAGTTTGACTGAGATTTAAATCCTCATCAAAACACAGCTTTGGATGTGTTTGTGAGAGTATTTTCACAAAGGTTTAACCTGAATGTGGGTGACACCATCATCGAAGTGCCTTCTCAGCATGAGTAAAAAGGAGAAAGTTAGCTGAGTACCAACATTCATCACTTTCTGGTGCCAGTAATAGATGCCATGGGACAATAGAGCTCATGATCCTTCTGCCAAGACTTCTCTTCCACAATCATCTAGACCATTAAAAACTATGAGTCGAAATAAGCCATTCCTTTATTTAGTTGCTTTCGCAGATGTTTTTTTCATGGAGAGGAGCAAAGCAACTAATACAATCTAACCCATCATTGTTACACCAGGAGAAAGCAATCTGACCTCCAGCCTACCTTCTTCTCTCATCACCTTAGCTATCCTCTTCTTGAATTAAGTAGCCATACTTCTTGCTAACAACTAGCATGCATTTGATGGGGTGGCTCTTTTGTTGGGCTGGTAATTAAACCCAGGGTCTCAAACAAGCTAGATGAATATGTTACCAATAAGCTACCCTCAAAAAGTCATGGACCTTTTAAAACTATTTCACTATTTATAAAATACTGTCACATACTTTTTCCCATTTCATAAGAGAGTGTGTATGTAAGAAGGTAGGTCTTTCCATGGTCTCCACCTATAACTTAGCCTGGAACTGACAAGGAGAACCACTCATGATCAGACATCACCAATGGTCACACTAAGACCAGAACACAGAGCTGATGACAAATTCCATTACAGCTGTATTCCACTGCCTGAGACTGTTGGAGAGTGATGATGCTTTTGTATTTGTGTGTGTGTGTGTGTGTGTTTTCTTCACCAGTATGTATTTTAGGCCATCTTTTAAAAGTTGTTTTATTTAATCTCTAGTGTAGTTTATGAAATGAGGTTTTTCATATTGTTAGGGTAACTGTCACAGTATTTGATATTTATATTATAGAATTTGAATATTTGTCACAAAACAAATAAATACTCAGCCAGTTTCAATTTTCATAACAGCCGGAGGCAGTCAGAGCTGATTTAGTAGATAAGAGAGATTAGAAAAAGAAGTTTGAAGGAAAGAA
Source organism: Rhynchomys soricoides (assembly GCA_019843965.1). NCBI lineage: Eukaryota > Metazoa > Chordata > Mammalia > Rodentia > Muridae > Rhynchomys > Rhynchomys soricoides. The sequence continues at coordinate 10,222,130 of JADRCH010000077.1, forward strand.
CAAGAATCTAAAACGATTGCAGAAAACACAGAGAAGGTTGAGACCTCAAAGTTGTTTCATTCTCAAAGCTTCCTATATTCCAGCTAAATATTCTTTCATATTCCTGTAATGTGCTCTATGCCAGAACCAATTCATCACTGGCTTAAAAACTGGACATGGTATGAATTTATACTACAGTTATCAGCAAATAGCACACATCAGAGCTTTATCCTCTAAGAGAAGGTTTACAAGCATACCATGTAAAATTCTTCACTCTTGATATTATCAATAATTTTTAAAGTGATGAATGTCTGAGAAAAGTAATTAGATAAAATGATAAACTAAACATGTATATACTCTTTTAAATATTTAATTTTGTGTATATAAGTATTTTGTATGTATTTATATGTATCACAGGCATCCTTGGTGTCCATGGAAGCTAGAAGAGGGTATCATATCCCATAGATCTGGAGTTACAGATATCTGTGAGCTGTTCTGTGTGTGCTTGGAACTGAACCTTGGTCCTCTGCCAAAATAAAATGTACTCTTAACTGCTAAGCAAGTTTGGTCACCCTATTTTTGATGTGCCTTTAAAAAATTAATCAGCACATATTCATTGTATAAAATTATGGGTTTTGCTATGTGCTTCTATATGTATACACATTATGACATACATATAACATACTTTTGTCATATTTAACATTCCTCATTACCCTTGTTCCATTTCCTTCCAATAGTTTATAATTTTTTTGTTGTTTCATGTTTGACTTTTGTTTTATTTTGTTTCTTGTTGGAGACAGAGTTTAGCTTTATAGTTCAAGCTAGTCTAGAGAGTCAACATGTATTTCATTCTGATTCTTCTGAGGTTCGTGCCTCTGTCTTCAGGGTATTGAGATTATGGATATGAACTACTATTCCCAGAAGTATCTTTTGAAAGATACTCCCCCCCTCCACCCAACTTTTTCTTCAGAATCTCACTCAATTGCCTTATAATTATAGTTATATTTCCTAGTTATAGTTATATTGCCTTAGAATTGCCTATATAGTTGAAACTGGCTAGTTGCAAACCCATCATCCTCCTGCCATTACATCCTAAGTATTTGGATTACAGGTATGACCCACTATTGGGTGTGACTTTTCTTGGGGAGGCGTGAACAAGTATCTAATCACACAAGATAGGGAGCCAACATCTAACAAAGTAACAGTTCCACCAAACTCTGCCCTAATGAACCAATTATTATTGGGGATCCTCCCAGGGTAAGAGGTTATTTACAGGAGCATGGATGATTCAAAAGCAGATGCAATATCCAAAGAACACTTCAGGATAGGGTATGACACGTGAGAGCTGCATCATTGGAGGTCCCTGCACAGCTTATAAGCAGCTGGACAGGTCAAAGTGTCTTTGCTCCCAGCAGTTGTTAATGTTTACAAAACTCTTGGTGTATTAGTTACTTTTCTATTGCTGTAGTAAAACTATAACAAAGGCAACTTATAAAATAAAGCATTTAATTGGTCTTTTGGTTCCAAGGGTTTATAACATATGATGGCAGAGCAAAGGCATGGCATCAGGAACACCTGAAAGCTCATAAATTGACTGCAAACAGGAGGCGGAGATGGGAACAGCACAAGTCTTTTGAAACATCAAAGCCCACCATTAGTGATTCATCTCCTCCAAAACCTTCTGTGAATCTTTCCTAAACAGCTCCCTAACTGAGGATCATGTGTTCAAACATATGAGCTAAGAAGGTGAATTCTCATTTAAACCATGACACATGGAAATTAGGGTTTTGTGAATCTTTTAAGTTTTAGGAAGTTTCTAAGACTTGCTTGTTGTTTACTTTCTAAGCTTAGTAAAATTATGTTATCTCCTGTATCTTAATTGGCCTCCCAAGGATTGGATATTTCTAAGGATATTGCTACAACAGGACCACCATTGACTCGCTTGTGTCTTACAAGCTTTCATATACTATCTCACAGAAAGTCTCTGAAGGTAGAAAACTTGTCATTTGTTTATTATCCCATTCTACTGTTGTAGGAACGAAGGCATCAAGGCTAGTACTTATAGTTCTGACACTAAAATTAAATACTTCTGTGTCTTTCTCCAATGTGATGTCTATCATACTACATAGCCATTAGACCTGAAGCCTCATGCTAAAGCAACATTCTCTCTTTGAAGGAAAACAGGGAAGCACCTGAGTTTTGCATGTATTTTTCCAAACTAGGAAGCAGTTGTGAATTCTGTTGTTGGTTTTCCACCGAGGACCTCTGGGATCAGGAAAGATTTCCCTGAGAAAAGAATCCACATGGCCTATGCTAATGATAATTTTTTAGCCCTACTTTGCCATGGCCCTCTGTTTGTTTTCTTTTAAATGTTAATTTCTAATTTGAAAAACATGCTTAGAGAATAAACAGTGAACTCTTCAAGACTATTTTTAAATATGTTCTTGATTGTTTTGTTAAATTGTGTGTGCATATATTCTGAATTGACAGTTGTTAAGATTGAAGCCTTATTTATTCCTAGTTTAGAAATAGTACTGAAAACATTTTTTCTTTTTTTTCAGAAGTACCCGCCAGCCTTGTGGTGTGCCTCACACATGGCATTATGGAAGTTAGGGCTTTAAGAGAGAAGCAAAAATAATGTACTCGTCTAGGCCTTCCATCAATGATTTAGTTTAGTGTCCTCAAAGATAAAACAGATAAGACTATTTTAATAATACTGTCTAATTATGAGATATTGTGATAAACAAAGAAAATTCCAGTGCTGTAATTTAAGAAGAGTCTGAACTTCTCAAAAGTATGAACAAGTTACTCTCTTCCACATTTTTCCCACTGGCATGTGAAAGTGAGAAATTACTCAGATTTAATAACACAATGCAGCACATGGAATAGTCATGGATTCATTGCAGACAAGCTCTGATATCAAGAAGGAGTTCTGACTAAGACACTATCAAATGATGTGAATTCTCACACCTGGAATAGGATTAAACAAGAATTAATGAATTCAATAAATGATATAATTTGTAAACTCATGACTAAACAAGTAGACACATTAGAACAGTCATCTTAAAATTTCATATGTGGATAGTGATATTGCTTCCTTTGCATGTTTTTAATACATACTAAAGAAAATTAGTTAGGTTGGGGGATGGCTCAGTAGGCACTGACTTGTTGCTCGAGCATGAAGGTCTATGTTTGAGTTATAGAACCCTCACATAGGTTGAGCCTAGGGTTGCTTGAGGTAGAGGCAAGTGACTCATGGAGGCTCCTTGGCCATCAACTTAGTTGAAACAACCAATGTCAGGTTTGGTAAAAGACTATGTCTCAGAAACTAACATGAATCAGTGTTTGAGGAAGATATCTAACATTAACCCTTAGTCTCCGTACATGTCGGTATGGGCAAGTGCTTCTGCAAACACACATGTACACACATGCATACAGCACACACACATAAGTAAAACAGTAATTCCAAAATTAAGTTACAGCAATTTTTATTGTGCTGCTGCAGAGACAAATTAAGGTAGCTGCTAAGTTACCAGGCAAAATAATGATATGGATCCACTGCTGAATATCCAATTTGTCACTGATCAATACAAAAATTTACAAAATATGCCTACTCAAGGGGGTTATACAGTCTTATTTATTAACACAAAACTCAGAAATACAGGAAACTATCATTTCAGTGCATTTAGTGGAAAGAATTAGTGTAGTGCTCACTGACATCTACAGTGAACAAGGTGGTTTTGGATGCAAAGCCATCTCAGTAGATATTTAATCTATTATGTTAGAACATTCAAGTTCTTTTTTCTTCCTTTAATTTTTAATTTTCTCAAGTGGCAGTGACTAGTTTATAGTGTGTGTGTGTGTGTGTGTGCGTGTGTGTGTGTGTGTACCATCAGTAAAGTTACTCTTGTGGGTTGCTCCATTGAGAATTAAACTTTACAAGCTGAAGCACGAGTGAAGCACAGTAGTTGTCATGAAGAGATGGAAAACATCTCGCCCTTCATTATGATTCCACACCTGCACTGATGAATTCCAATTTTTGAAAGGCAAGGAAATGGGGAGGCAACTGAAGAAGTGTCTGTATAGACACTATTGGCAATGAATCATTAGGGTTCACAGTGGCATTGGTGTACCGAAGAAAGTCTAAGAGCCGAGAGAGATTCAGGAAGCACATGTCACTTAATTACTGGTTGGAGAGGTTAGAGTTAAAATGAAATCGTGACAGTGTGTTAATAAAATCCAAACTAATATCTCCGTTGGTGGGCATCCTCCTGTTGAAAAGCTAGTCATCTAAAGAAATGAGTACAATTTTCTCTTTTTAAATAGTGACTTTGAGATCTGCTGAGTGCATCAGGAATTGGTTTCAAGAGTGTTAAGGGATTATATTTCAACTGAACTCCTTTAATCAACCATTGAATTTCACCAGAATTTTTCTAAATCTCTCAACAATTTCAAGCAGCATATATCTGCTGGGAGCCTACTGTGTGATATGACCAGTATGGTGCTGGTTTTTGAACATTCTATTTATCCCTAAAGGACAGTTGCTCTTTTTCATAGTTATTCTACTATTGATAACAACTGAAAACCCAATCTGCTTTCTGAGTTCTGGCTCCTATTACATGCTCCTAGAGCAGATGCCAGTTTGTTGAGTAACACTGTTTGTACAAAGGTTGGTTAGCACCAGGCCATCGAAGTCCCCAGGGCTCTGATTCATATGACAATGAGTGAGTTTGGAGCAGATCAGAAGGAATGCTGTGGTTCTTTTGTAAAATCCAAAGTGTTTTCCCTGTAGTTTTGATATAAACCTTTTTGGGCAATGCATAAAAAACAGGACATAGGTAGGAAAGCCAGGAAGAGATCAACAGCCAAATGTCCCACCCTCATCAATCTGGAGACCTGTGAAGCATGAGGTCAAGGATGTAAGGCAGTCTAATAAAGGACTCACTAGATATGAAGGCTCCACATTCCACAGCATAAGTACTATGATAGCCATTTTAATTATTCTCCATTCACTCCAAAAATGAGTGATGGGGAAGTCTACAAGACAGATGGCTAGGTTCCAGTTTGATGACATTAAAAGAAAATTGCACATGTTTTCCTCAGTGCAATAATATGAGAGATCATTTATGAAAACACATTAAACATTTTCTTGTAGAATGTGTTTGGGCATAAATATTTGTATTGTGATTAGAATGCTCTTTAAAATCAACCATCTCACCTTGGTGTCTAGGTGGCTTTTATCTTGTTATGATTGTGAAGATGTTCAGATGACAGTTTTACAGGTTCTCCATAATTATGCAGAATAAACTTCTCACTGGACTTGGCTTTTTGCAGGATCTTACTAAGCTGTAACCCCCTTTTCCATGACCATTACTTCCAAATTGGTATCAACTACTATGTGTGTGAGCATATGGCCTTATTACCTAAAATATTGATCTCATAGATATAAAGAGAAGAGGTATCACCAGGGGTGTGACAGGTTTGGTAGAGGGGAACATTAGAGAAATGGTATCTGAATAATTTCAAATATATAGTTAATAACCAATATATTATATTGTTCAAAGTCCTACAAAAGTAGAGTTTAAGTACTCTTTGAACAAAAATAAGAATAGGAAGCAAAGTAAATCTTAATTACCTTGAGTTAGTTATTTATAGAATTTATAGAATTTTGCTGGCTAATTTTATAATGTTTAACTTTTCTGGGTTTTTTTTCTTTTATGGAGGGTTTGTTGTCATTGTTGCTGTTCTTAGCAATCACTAAATTGTTGATATATATAAATATTGAGAACATTACTTTAAAAGTAAACATAAAATGTTATGTGCTGTATGGTGCCATTTATATAGTCTTACATCTTAGTATATATCTTAGTATATATCTACTGTGCAAATGATGGGTTTCATCTTGATTTTTGTATACATATACATTATATAAGTTTCATATCCCCCTCATTACCAACTCTTTTTTTCTGCCTCTCACCCTTCTGGTCCCTTCCTGGTCTCAAGTAGCTTGTTTTCTATACTTATGTCTTATCCCTTTAATACAATGATCTTCAGTATCATGTATATTTTGTAAGTCACATAATTAGGGCCAAGACTATAAAGCCCAGTCATTCAATGTTTGCCTAGCATGTGCAAGAAAGACCCTGGATTAGAGCAAAACCCATAAATTTATTTTGTATTTTGAGATAAGATCTTGATGTATATAGTCCAGGTTTGATTGGAACTCTGTGAGTAGCCCAGTCTGTCCTCAAATTCAGCACTCCAGCCCCAGTAACCCAAATGCTTGTGTTACAAATGTCTGTGACCACATCTGAATAGGTTCAATTTGTTTTTAAGAAGATTTTTCCAAGGTTCTCAACAACATAAAATGACTCATTGCATTGCAACTGGACAACTTTTACTAGGCTCATTAGTAGATGACTTTCCTTGGTGTTTCTAATGTTGCCAGCTATGCCTCTGTTAGTATTATTGATCTTCGTGAAAATAGTAATGTATGCTGTTCTTCATCTTGCTTTTGTTACAATGTTTTTTAGTATATTTTCGAAGTTGTTTCATATCCCTGTACTAAGCAGTACATATAACCCATATCCAATACTTAGCCAATTAAAAACCTTATAAAATCTCAATAAATCATAGCTTCACACACACACACACACACACACACACACACACACACACGCCCATGCACATGCACACACACGCACACACTGTGGCATGTGGTAATACTGTTTAGCTTCAGATCAACATGATCTTAAAGAGATTATAGGAAGCTATGAACTGTTTACTGGATAAAGCACACTGACATTAGCTCTTCTCAGTACTCCCCGACTCATCAATCAAATATTTGTTGACTTCCACCAATGTGTACAGAACTCTTCTGGGTGTTTAGACAGATACCGAGTGGCATAAAACACTTATTTCTTTCAAGAAATTATGACCTAGCCACAGATATATCTTTTCCACCTACGGAACAGGTGTCTGTTCAGACCAACTGCAATTGTTCCTTTCTTTGACGTTGTCAGTTCAGTAAATGAATCTGTTTTCAGTTACCACTGAAGGCTTTAATCAAAATCCCAAATTGTGGCAGATTTTCATTCACTTATCCTGATTTTAATTTTTTCTATGATAACCACTTAAGATTTAGACTGATAGAGTCATATGGAGGAGACACTGACCTGAAGCTGGCAAGGTTTCAACAGAGACTGGCCAGCTCTGTGACCATGAATAAACTACTTCCTGTTTCGAAACCTCACGTTTTATTTTTATAACCAAGAAGTCAAGAACGAATAGACCATGAAGCCGCCTTAGCAGCTGCAGCAGATGACAGCAAATTTGTTGTCTAGAATATAAAGTTCTTTGAGATTTCCTCTTTGTTAATTAGTCAACCATGCTGATTTCTCAGTAATATATACCAAACACTATCCTTCGAAGCTATCATAATCTACATAAATTTCATACGGATATTCTTGGCCAAATTGTCAAAATCATGAGTTATTATGTGTATATGTTTGTATGCATGTGTGTGTTTGTGGGTGTGAGTGCACGTATGTGCTTATGGTTGCTAGGGATTGATGCAGAATGGCTTCATCTATCTATCACTCTCCATGTTATTCCTTGAGAAGAGATCTCTCACTGAACTTAGAGCTCAGCAATTTTGCTGGCATGGCAGGCAGACCCCAAGGATCCCCCTCTCTCTGTCCCTGAACTCTGAAATTATAGGTATTACTGCTAAGTCTCCTTTTTTTAACCTTCTGAAAACCTGAATTCTGGTCCTCTTGTTTGCATGCCAAGCCCTTTACTGAGAGTCATCTCGAACAATGAATTACTTTTTAAAAATTTCTTCTCTTATATATTACATCCTAAGTGCAGTTTCCCCTCCCTCCTCACCTCCCACACCCCACCACATTCACTTCTTCAATAAGACTAGGCATCATTCTTTGTATTAAGGCTGGAAGAGGCAACCCACTACGAGGAAAGGGGTCCCCATAACAGGCAAAAGAATCAGAGACAGCCCCTGCTTCCAGTGTTAGGAGTCCCACAAGAAGGCCAAGCTACACAATCAAAACATATATACAGAGGCCCTTGGTCAGACCCATGCAGGCTCCTTGATTGTTGGTTCAGTCTCTGTTGATCCCTATAAGCCTAGATTAATTGGTTCTGTGGGTTTTCTTTGGAGTCCTTGACCGCCTCGTTCCTGCAATCCCCCGTTCCCTGTTGCTTTATGACCTAAACTGCCACTGCCCTACTTGAACTCTCATCCTTGAGGGTTGTGGATATCACGTGTCATGGTAACAATGGCGCAGACTCCAGGAGTAGGTAAGAACGCCATATGTTTGTGTATTAGTTCTCAGAGAGAGCTCTTTATAACCTATACTCACAACCCATTGGTCCCAAGCAAGTGGCAGTTCCCAATTGGCTGTTATTGTCTGTATCACCAATCTTTAGGCTCTTAGCAGGTCTTCAATTAGGTCCTCATTCGAATGTTGCCTCTTCAGCTGCGTACCCCCTATGTTTATGCGGAGGTGGACACCACTTTGTCAGTAAGGCCCGCTGTTCCTCCTACACTCCCCCTCTTCCACAGGATAACCCATCTCTGCCTACTGTTTGTAGATTTTTGCATCTGTTTCTACCAGTTACTGGATGAAGTCTCTCTGGTAACAATTATGCTAGGTTCCTGTCTATGAGGTTAACAGAATACTATTAGGGATCATTTTCTTGTTTGATTGTATCCTGTATCTCTGTGGTATATAATGTCTGGTTCCTGGTCCTCTAGGTAGGTTGAGGCATGGACTGCCTCTTATGGCATGGGTCTCAAGCTGAACCAGTCATTGGTTGGCCACTCTCATAATTTCTGTGATACCTTTACCCAAGTACATGTTGGAGGCAGAACAAATTGTAGGCTGAAGGTTTTGTGGTTGCACTTGTTTCCCAATCCCTCCACTGGAAGTCTTACCTAGTTAGAGGAGATGGTTTGTTCAGGCTTCATATCCCCCATTATTAGGAGTTTTATATAGGCTCACCCTTGTAGATTCCTGGGAGTTTCCATTGCACTGAATCTCTACCTCAAGATGCCCCAAGTTGTCTCTCCAAGTACTCTTTCTCTCTGTTCTCCCCCTACCTGATCCCTCATATTCCTGTCCCCACCCATCCACACTCCCCCTTCCATATCTATTCTATTCCCTCTTTCCAGAGAGACTCATGCATACTTCCTTCAGCCCTTCTGTAAAGCAAAGGACACTGTCAAGAGGGCAAAAGGCAGCCTACAGAATGGAAAAGATTTCAAGAACTTCACATCTAACAGAGGACTAATATCCAAAATATATAAATAATTCAAGAAACTAGACATAAACAAACCAAACAATCCAACTAGAAATTGGGCACAGATCTAAATAGAGAATTCTCAACAGAGGAATCTCAAATGTCTCAGAAGCACTTAAAGAAATGTTCAATATTCTTAGCCATCAGGAATTACTTTTAAAACATAGAAAATAAAATGTGGATCATTCCTCAATAAAACCACACATTTTTTCCTTTTAAAACAAAATTGATTTTTATTATAGTTTGGAAAGTTAAAAGAAGCAAACATATTCTATTTTTTTAAGAAAAAGCAGAACTTTATCATAATTTAAAAACCCTCAATATAATTTGTGTAAGCAAGACAGCCACATACCTAAGAGTATATAGCCAGCATAAATTGAAGTAAATTGCTTTGTGTTTCATATTTGGGTTTGTTTTAATTTTTTTCTTATATAAACAGAATTGAATGGGTTGATAAGTTTGAGTTATTCAAATCTTAAATAATAAACAAATAGTTAAGAGAATAGTGGCTAATTGGCCTATATTTCACCTTCCTTCATTTCTTCCAAAGCTATGAACTGAAGCTTGTTGTCCCTGGGATAGTAAGCAACACAAGAAATGCCTAAGCACTAGCATTAGCTTATCTCTGCCTTCTCTTGACATAAATCTGGTATTTCTTATTCTAACTCTGTCACCTTGAGCCTCGGATCACTGATAAGTCCATTCTGATCTATGGTTCCATGGTCTCCTTGTCAATATGCATCAAGAAACAGCTCTTAGGCTGCCTGACTTCTAGTTTATGAGTTAAAATTTCACACATACAAATTCAGAGAAACCATAGTTAGCTCAAACCAGCAATTGAAATATCAAAGCAATAGGCAAAAGAATAGCTCCATCTTAGACAATATGCTTACAGAATTCCATATATGAAGATATTTCATCAAAGCAATCCCATGAGAACTGTGCTACCCGAATTTACAAGGGTTTTTCTGCTTGAAATAGTGAATTGGGTAGGTATATTTAGAAACGAAGAGATTTTTGAAGGTCTTTAGGGTGAAAAGGGAAAGAAAAACATAGCAGTTATGTCTGGCAACTGGCAAATGTCCAAGAGTAATCAGCAAATTAGTAAATCTTTCCCATGTCAACCTACCTAATGTGCATCCACAGGGGAATGCTTTAGGCTTTTCCTCAATGACGTCTTCATCAGAGCCAACTGCTGCATTGAAACCACCCTATCAAAGCCACAGAACTGAGCAACAACTGCCAAGTTGGCACAGTCGTGTCTCCTGGAGGATAGAGACTATGTGTTGCTCACAGTTATGCCTCTCCTGGTACTCTAAATCAAGGCCTATTCAGGGTCGGTAAATTCACCGGAATGTCTTCACATTCTCAAGTTATTATTCAGCACACAGCATCCAACATCCTGAGCAAGAGCATCCACAGAAGAAGTGAAAACATGAAGCTTACCCAATACTTAATCTAGAGGGCTAGAGGATCTGTTATTAAGTCTTAATGAAATTGTCTGCTCAGAGTTTGGTTATCTGAATGATTTCAACTTTGCAGAATAGAGCTTCTACAGAGGAAGGTGTATATTGTAGACAGACATAATAGTACAACATCAGATCTTCATCTTAGGAAGTTAATAATTTGTCAGAAATGATAGAAGTTGTCGTTCACATCTACTTCCTCCCTCCCCGTGCTTGCTGTTTTCTACTTTCCTTTCCACCTATGCTTTCCAGATTGTCCCCTGTTCCTGTGACTTTTGGTTACTGGCTGAAAGTGCTCTCAGATCATCCCCATTAGATGATAATCAGACAGGCACAGAGACTGACAAGTTTGACTGCTTTTTATTTCTTGTCATTTTACAAGAATTCCTAGTCTTGGCTATGTCCTTAACTGAAGTTTTCTGTATTTTTGGATTCAGGAAATGGATTTTTTTCTTTCTTCATTTCAGGAAATGGATTTTTTTCTTTCTTCATTTCTTTAGACATACAAATTTAACATCTGTCTGCAAGATATTGGATTCTTTCTTGTAGAAGAATTCTACATTCACATCCATGTGAAGAAAATCTATAGTAAAGTAAGTCTTACTAAGTAGCCATTTTGAGTGTGCCATCTGTTTGTTGTTGAAATAATGATGGACAATACTATCAATAATATCATCACCAACTCTAGACAGAGATCATCCCTAATTTTATCATATGATTATATTTTTGTTGCTGTTTAAAATACAAACACACACAAATACACAGACACACATAAACACACATACACATGTAAACACATGTACCCACACATAAATATACCTACAAGCACATACACACATAAACACACATTTATACACATACACACACATACACACATATATACACACACAAACACACATACTCTCACATACACACATACTGGTTAAACACTGTTGATCTTTACTTTTTTGCTTTCAACTTTGTGTCTTCTTTCAAAAGGCTTTAGTCACCTGTCGCTCTATCCTTAATGTCAACCTGGAGCCATTCTTCTTGTTCTTGTTATTCTCCTACTGTAGTACTCCAAACATGAAAAGCTACTCCAGCCAAATGGATTATGAAGATTGAAAATTCCCTGTGAACGTAAGCTGCAAATGACATAAGTGACTCGAGCTAGCTGCAAGTGGCCTTGATAACACAGGCAGTGCTATATGCAAATGAGCGCTAATGTGAAAGCAGCTTTGTCATTTGAGACTAATGTGTTTTAGGAGAAAAAAATGCTAAGGGCTACAGAGATTTCTGATAATTCTTATCTGTGTCAGTTGCTTTGAACCTCTTAACTGACCCTGAAATAATCAACACAACGTTTTTCTTTCATTTGCAGAATATAAAAACAAATCTTTAAAGTGAAAGGAAAATGTTCACATTGATTTAATAGCTGAACGTATTCAGGGCTTACTGTATGAAAGGTATTGTGTTTGACTGTATAGACTTCAAAAATAGGCAGAACACAATATCCACATTCAAGAAGTTCATAGCTAATGACTATGACAGAAACAAGCAGAGGGAAATACGGTGTGCCAAGAGCAGAAAGAGAGAAACCATAAAAACATCCCAGGAGCGTAATGAAGGAGTTGGCAAGTTTGCTTGTGTGATCATGGGTCTTCCAGAGGCAATGTTTGAATTAAATCAGCAAAAGTAAACATGTGCAATGGCATGCTTAGCAAATACCCTTCCGTGCTCTGTGGAAAGCTCAAAATCAATAAGGTTGGAGTTGAGAGAATGCTCCTGTGGGTAAGAACACTTGCTACACAAACCCGAGGACCTGGGTTCAAATCCCCAACACATGAATAAAAAGCTGAGTATGGCTCTCTACATGCTGGTAACCCAGAACTGGCAGAGACGTGAGACAGAAGAATGAGACAGCTTGCTGCTTGTTAGTCTAGCTCCAGATTCATTGAAAGTCACTGTTTTACTGGAAATAAGGAAGGCAGAGGGTGATAGGGATGAAGACTCTGCCTTCTATGTGAACACACACACACACACACACACACACACACATTCTACATATACCACATCATACCATACACACACCACATATATATCTATATTACACACCAATACAAGCACCACACACATACACACACACTACATACATATTCACATATGCACAAAAATATCAATGAGATTCAAAGTATATGTGTAATTATTTCTTGTTTGTTTGTATGTTCATGGGCTTTGTTGTTATTATTCTTTGACGGAATCTTGCTTTTGTTTCCCATTCTAATCATTTTGCTCCAGCCTCCCTTCTCAGTGATTACACGCCTATGCCACCATGCCCGACGAGCTTCTGTCACTTGAATAATTTTCTCCTGTATTTCTTTTCTAGTTTTGTTTCTATGCAGTCACCTGAGCTACAAAGGAGGACAACAGCCTAGCAAACCACTCCGATGCAAAGTCCTGCCTATTTAACATTCTTAATGGAAAGGAAAGAGAGGAGTGGGGAGTGCTTAGCACTAGACTGTATTTGCAGTTACAGGTGTGCTGCTTGCTCTTCATATTTACAGGTATACCTCAAAATCCTAAACTTTTACCCACAAAAGGAGCCAAGCTGACTATTGACTGCTTTACCTTTTTAAGTGCAGAGACTTTTAATCTACTATATTATTAATTCTTTGAGAATTTTAATTTTATTTTTGAGATACAATCAAATGTAAGTAAGCCATTTCTTCCTTCTCTTTCCTCCCTCCCAAAACCCATAGACCTCATCCCTCTTTCCTTCAATTTCATGGCTTCTTTTTTCACTCATTGTTATTTCATGAAGATACACACACACACACATTCCTGTTCAGTATGTATAATGTTACTTTCAGTCTGTTTTCAGGACTGATCATTTGTTACTAGACAACCAATTGATGTGCTCTTCTCTGGGAAAAGCCACCTTTTCCACTCCCAGTTTTTCTCAGTTGCTATAAATTATTTACATACAATATAATTCGATCATATTTACCTTCTCCCCTAACTCCTTCTACAACAGTCATCTCCCTTCCTTATTCATCCAACTTTGTGTACTTAACACACACACACACACAAACACACACACGTCCAATTTGTGCTGGTCATATACTCTTGTGGGTAGGGCCATCCACTGGAGAATGACCCAACTACCTGAAGGGCTATAACCTTAAAGAAAAGTAATTATCTTTCTACCAGCAGTCATTGATTTCTGACTGTGTGGTACTCACAGTTAATGCATCAACAATACAAATCTTACCCCCTAAGGCTCAGGGAACATCATGGTGGAAGGGGCAGAAAGATTCTAAGAACCAAAGAACCACGGCAGTTATTGAGAAATAGTCTATTATAAGACAAAAGGGGTAGGGGGAAGGTCAAAGTAAAGGATGGGAATGCCCAGGAATTGGGAATTAGGCTTGCTTGGGAAAGTGGCAGAGTAAGTTCTACTCTAGTTTCCATAGCCTGGTCAGCCAAGAGTAGTAGATTAAATTTATAGTGACAGGCATGATTCCCTTCCTATTGAGAAGAGTGTGTATTTGAAATATCTTCCCATGCTGGTCATTGTTGTGGTTCATTGGGAAAAAAATCTTGATAGGACTGTTCAATTGCACTTCTCTACTAGTAGTTTGCATGGCTCCCTCTGAAACTAAGAGAGCTAGTCCTCAGTGAGGAGGATCCAGGTCAGATCTAACATGCCATTCCTCTATGAATTTAATATGTATAACTTACTGTTGTAAATCATAGTGAGCCCATCCTACTACAGAACTTGGAAGTTGTTTCTCCATTCTAATCAAGTCTGTAAAGCCCTTACCCATTGTCTTAGCTGCTGTTCTTTGTTGTGAAGAGACATAATGACCAAGGCAGCTTACGGAAGGAAGAGTTTACTGGAGCTTACAAATTCAGAGGGTTAATATGGCAGCAGGAAGGTGGGCATGGTGCTAGAGCAGCAGCAAGGAGTTTGCATTTGATTTACAAGTAGAAGGCAGAGGAGTGGGGCAAACAGCGAGGTATTGGTAATGGTGTGGGCTTTCAAACTTCAAAGCCTAGACCCAGTGACACCTCCTCCAATAAGACCACATTTCCTAATTCTCTCTTGATAGTCCCATCAATTGGGAACTAAGTATTCAAATATATGAGCCTGTGGGGGCCATTTTTATTCAAACCACCATAGGCGTCCTCAAGAATATTCTTTATAGGCCCTGGAAAGCATTGCTCTATTCTACATTTAAGAGATAAATCAGGTCCCATGTACATGAGAACATAAACTGTGTTCTTCTGTGTCCAGGTTCTTTCATTTGAGATGATGTCCTCTAGGCTTATTTATATTACTATAAATAACAAGATTTTGTCATTTTTAATGGCAGGATACTCCACTGCGTATATATACCCTTAAAAAAAAAAAAACCAATTAATCAGTTAATGGACATCAAAATTGACTTCATGTGTTGACTATTGAGGAAGCAGCAATACATACGGAAGGACAGTTATTCCATCAACACACTGATATTCTTTTAATATGTGGACAGTAGTGGGAAGTGCATGTGTAAGTAGTTTTGGAAGCTCCTCACCTCTCCAAATTTGAGACTCCCTCAGCAATGTTAAGAGAATCAAGGGATGCAAAATGTCTTTTGAGTCCTCTTAGCAATCATCATACTAATGTGCCTCTCAAGAGAGAGAATATTACCCTTGAATGTTTAGTTTTATGATAAAAGCATTCTTAATTTTTGGGTAAACACAGAACATGAAGTAATATCATTTAAAAATATTACCATCAAAAGAGTCACTTAAAAGTCTATGGTAGAAGTGATAGAAATTTAAAAAAAAAAAATCTATCTATCAAGAGTATTTATTCCATCAGTGTTGGGAAAGTCAAGCAATTTGAATACAATGTTAGAAATAAAAAAATGGAGTTTAAATATTACTTTGAACACAGAAGAAAATTTGAATGTTTAATGCTGTTCTTCAGTTTTTATGCATTTTGAAAAGTAACTAAATAAAAATGTGAATATTCTAAAATTGCTTATGCTAAACAACATGGACCCTGTCTTCCTACTTCATCAGTAGCAAACCTTGGTAATTATTGCTGTCACTGAATGTTCTGCTGCTTCGCTGCACTCATTGAACCCAGATACTGTTGGCTGTGCCGTAAACTTTAATGGAATAGGGTGAGCAATCCCACAGTCCCAAAGCAGATGTTCCTTGCTCTACATGTCCCAACTGTTCCAAGAAAGTGCCACCTAACATAGAGCCCACAAGGAGATCATGCCCTTATATATTTTATTAATATATGTGGATGTCATTTGTTATACAAGTTTTCTTAAGACCCATTAAAGCAGCCACTAAAAATTATAATAAATATGATAGTGTCCTACCAAAGAAGCCAAATCTGATTGTAATGCTTCAGATGAAAACAAAATTAATTCTGCAAGATCTCTCTCTCTTTTTCCCTCTCTACCTTTCCCTCCATCTCTTTCATTCTCTCTTCCTCTCTTTTCCTCTCTTGCCAGCTCATCTTCCTTCCCTTCTCTTTTTCAAACACGTACAATCCCAATCACACATACAGAACACAACATACATACACTTGCAAGTGCACACACCACCACCACCACCACCCTCATAAAACAGAACTGTAAAAATAGTTCTCCTTTAGTTTCAGGTTGACCCAGTTCTTCCTTTTCCTCTTGTACTTCCAGAGATATCGAATGTCTTTTTTTTTTCTTTATTTTCATTGGCTGTTTGAAACTCTCGTGTATCATTTCATTGTATAATTATTAATTTACTTTAAAATTTAAAGAGACCATGCCAAAAAACTTAAGGCAATGTATGTCATATCAATAAAAATTGTCTTTTCAAGTAGTGCCACCATCAGAAAAAAACTGAGTATAGGAATGCTATCATTTATTCTCCAAGAATTCAAGTGACTCTACCTCCAGGTGATAGGGGTTGTCACATATAGAAAACACATGGTTTTGTTGGTGGTTATTGGTGGTGGTGGTTTTTTTGTTTTGTTGTTGTTGTTTTTGAGCACAGCAATCCAGACAGTGAAGTCTTACAGGAAATATATGGCAGCCCAATGAAATAAAGATCTCATAGATTCTGATCAACATCAAACATCTGCTATTTTCTGTTGTGGATGGGCCTGGTGCTGTTTGTATTTTGATGCTAATTCCACTCTCTCAGGAGGGGCTTTGGACAAGGAGTGAGTCATGTACTCAGGTGACTTCTTGTGAACCAATCTCCCAGTGAATAGAGAAGCCAAATCACTGGGCAAGTAGGAGGGACTTCCAGATTGGATGGGGGAAAAGGGAGGAGGAGGAGGAAGAAGAAGAGTAGGAAGAGGAAGAAGAGGAGGAAGAGGAGGAGGAGAGAGGGGGACAAGATGTAGCCACTAGTGTCTCCCAGCTTATGACAAATTCACCAGGATTCACCACGAGAAATTAGATTTAATATGGCTAACAAAATTAGGTTTTAGTTGTTGTGCCCAGAGATTGATTTACCATTGTTTCTAAGCTAAGTTTGTGTGTGTTTTCCTTCTCGCCATGGCTCATCTGGGTTCAAGAGAGAAAGGTATGGCAGCAAAGTGTGAGTTTGCCTGATGTGCACTACAAAGGCCATGGGAAATTTGAAGCATGGGGCTAGACCCGCCAATGGGCACCTAGCAAGCTGGGTGGAGAGATTGTGGAGCGCTGAGTCAGAGTCTCCATGAGATAAAGCATGCTGATCTTTTTAAATATTTCCTGCAACAACTTTCTATTCGCACTAGAATTAGTAATATGTGATAGTTGATGTTTTGCAAGTTTATTAGGAAAATTTAGCCACGATCCTTCTGATGATACCAAATGATATTAACCTTTGAAATGGAAAGTCTCCATCCTAAATTGGAATATTTCTTGAGACAATTGCTTCATAGAAATTTTGCTATAGGAATTCTAGAAGGAATTCTCAGTTGAATGTGTTCTCATGGTAGAATTCCATAACAGAAGAACAGATATTAATATTATAAAATGTTTTCATGTGTTTAAATGAAGTGCCATGAATGAGAGGCAGGAATGGTGCCACCCTGTTCCTTCACTGCTGTCCATCAGTTCTCTTCTTTGGCTTCCCAACTGCTATAAAGCAGGCACACTATGAGTTACTAAAATGGGGAAACAAGGAAGCATTATAGCACTGAGAGTCCACCCAACTTTCTACTGTATAGAAAATAAATGTTCAATTACCTAATCACTACTAGAACAAAACCAAGCAAACAACAAAAAATAGGTAACACTCCACATTATTCTTCCCAAAGCCCAGATGATACAGTTACTGCCTTATTCTATCATAGAGACAGCCTCTGAAATGGAATGTGTTTTTAATGTTTTTAAAAGTTTAATTTTGTTTACAAATTTAAAAAAAAAATAAAACTGGCACACTGATGGTTGAAAAACATGACAAATCCCAGGAAAAAGTACTAGTAGTATGATGAAGACATGACAGATCCATTTGTCGTTCTTGTCTGAAGGCTATATCCTGCAGTTACTGATGGAGGAGCATCAACCCAAAGCAAACAGAGCAACAGTCCATACAGTAAATGGCATGCACAAACCATTGTCACAAAAGACAATACAGAAGCTAAATGCAATATGCACCATGGGATTAGATTCTAAACCAAAATAACATAATAATAAGAATAAAACTATTATAAAACATATGGCTATTGAACACTTTTTAGTAAGTTTCTCTGTCTAGAATTGCATTAAAGTAACACTAACTCTCCTCCTTTTGAGTATGCTGTAAGTATCAATATTTCAGAGAAATACCTCCTGACATCTCTAAGAGTAAAAGAGCACAACACTCACAACTTTTTCTCAACTGAGAAAACAAATACACATATATCATGCATACACAAGTAGACATGCATATTGACCATTGTTCATGCATACACATACACGTGTACACAGGCACATGTACATACCTATACATACATGCAAGATAATGAGTGATGGATGGAGACAGAAAAAAAAAACATGATAGCAAAATGTTAATAATGGGAAAATTTGAGAAATGGCATTTAGAAAATTTTCATATTATTCTAAATTTTCTGCAACTTTAGAATTTTGTAAATTGTTAAAAACTAGTTATACTGGTTAAATATAAAGTTGTTTTACAAATTATTGGGAATGCTGTGGGGTCCCTAGATTTTTTTATGACTCTCCTTTATTCTGAATAAGATCAGATTGCAACAATTCTTCACCCTAGCTAGTGTTTATTTTTCTGTTCATTTCTATTTATGATTGAACACACAACAATTTCCTCATACCATGTTTTATACAGGTCATGCACCACAAAAGAAATTTTACTATTGAGAAATTTTCCATTGTAACTATATACAGAGTAACTGGTTGGCAGTAATTAGAACTTGAAAGGCATCTTTTGATGAAGGCTGAAACAGAATCATTAACAAACTGACTTTTGCACTCACACCTTCTGCAGTCACTGTCTCAGAGTACTGGGTGTACAAAGCTTCCAACAACTGGCTCAGGACTAGCCCTGGCTTCCCACAGTTATGACAACGTATAAGATGACAATAAATCTATAAAGAAAAAAGATATTTCTCTTAGAGATGGTCTCAGACCACCACTGACTGACTCCATGTTTTTGGCCCTTAAGCAGAGCAGTAGAACTTAACAGCAGGGTGTATGGGATCCAGCAAAACTGCTAGAATCCAAGAAGGCCCAACAAGGAGCTCAAGCCTGAGTAATAATATCCTGTTGGAGGGCACTCCACCAATGATGTAACTTCCTGCTTCTAGGCTACCCCTCCTGTAAGTTTGACCATCTTCCAACAGCAATATTAACTGGGAACCAAGCCTTAACATCTGCAACCTTGAGGAAGACTTCAAATTCAAATCTTAACGGCCAGCGATACATAGGTAATCACGAAAACAGGAAGAACACTGTTCTTGTATGGCAGTATATTTAAATAAAGCTATCCATTGCTCTGATTTTATAATAATAAAATATATATTCACGTGACAGTCAAATGTATCGAATCTACAGTAATTGATAGGCATTGTAGAACAGAGTAGTAATCATGAATAGTGTAGAATGTTCAGTGTTTCCTGTACGTGGCTGATACTAAACAGTGGTAAAATGACTTACTGTGCACTGTCAAGGGAAAGTAGTTCGATTCCTCATCTCTTTTCCCAAAATTATTTCTTATAGCACAATAACTGCAGATCGAAGAACCTTTAGACACATGCAAATATCATATAGAATAATGATACCACTGAAAATGTTTACTATTCTGCATGTAAAAGTCTTTGCTCTAAGATGTTAAAATTTTGAATAATATGTTTATTTTAGTTATGCAACCAGAGGAAAATACTGATATCCTAAACATTAACATTAAGCTTGAGTTATACCCTACTGAGAAACTATTCATATTGGATGATTTATTATTTATCTTAAGTAAAGTACCAATAGCTTGCTGGGCATAGTGACAACATTGGGAGGCAGAGGCACAGTAGAACTCTGTGAATTCAAGGCTAGCCTAGTCCACATATCAAGTACCATTATAGTGTTCTGATTCATAGATATATAATGTCAAAAAGAGTTCAGAAATTTGAAGGACAGCCTTCAAACCCAGCTATTTCAATCACAGGCTGTATGATCTTTGCACAATACATTAAGTAGTCATCTTAATTTTTGTTCTCTGAAAAATGAGCATATGGTATTGTGTATGTCATAGACATACTAAAGGTTCAACTGAGCGATTACCTGTAAGACTTTTAAACCAATGTAGACATTTAATTAGAATTAAATGTGTTTGTTATTTTTCTATTCCTAGGCTCATACATGGCTATATGGAAATAATCCATTAGTTTGAAATCTCTAAACTAGGGTGGTCAAATTGGAAAATAAAATTAGAAAGATCTTATGTCATTAGTCTCCTTACCCATTTACCTGACTTTCACAGGACCTAAACTGTCTTTTGTGTATTCATGCAATTAGCGATAATAAATGCTAAAAACGATTTTAACTTGTTGTTTGGCTTAGATCCCACATCCATTCACAGTCCTTCTCTGCTGTCCATGCTCGGCCCTCTGTTTCTCAATAAAAAACAAAAGAAAATTGAAATGAAGTAGTGCTTCACCAGCCTGCCTTCCTCTGCCAGGGGAGCAAGACAAACGAAGGGCTTGTTGTTCATCTCAAGACAGCCTCCACACAGCCTGAAGCAGCGCTGTCAGCACCGCCCTGCGATGCCAGGGAATTGCTGGGAGTGCCACTGTGCTGGCGCCAATTTGCTGCCTATGCTTTTGCAGAAGCTACTCAAAGTTTCTGGCAGTTTCTGTACTTCCTCTCAAGGCTTGTGAGGGTGCATCAGATGTGTGGTCTTCCACCTCCTGCTCTTGCTTTTGCCTTCCCTAACTGGGAAATTGGGTTAGCCTCTCCGTTCCCACATCCCTCAGCTGCTGGACCCAGTAAAACCACACTGGCTGTAAAGGAAAATTGTATTTGAAACTTATGATAGTCTGTGGGAAACATCCAACAAATAAATATTTCAAACTGTAAAAATTAATAATCGTTCAAACGTGCAATGCACAGCTCCCTTCAGAAGCACGGAGACACTGTTGCTAGAGTAGTAGTGTAGAAAGAAACAGAGGGGAAAAAATAAAATTTTAAAAGCCAGTAAAAGACACTGAAGCTAAATCCTGTGGGAGAAGGGCTGTGAAGCTGTGTAAGATACAAGCCTGGTCTGGCAGCTAATTTAGAATGTCCATTTGGCACCTCTGTGGTTCCCAGTTGCCTATCAAACACTAGCCTAGAGGGTGCCATGAAGGTAATTTCTAGATTTGACTAATGTCGACTAACTGTACACTTTACCACGTGTTACCCTTCAAATGTGGGTGAGCACTGTCCAGCAGGTTAAATAAGCCTTAATAGTAAACACTGATTCTCCCTCTAAAGGAATTCGGCCTTAAGACTACAAAAGTCCTGCCGGAGTTTCCAGCTGTGTGAACTATCCTGCAGGCATCAGACTTAAGACTACAATGGTGATGGTCACCTGCATCTCCAGTCTGCTGGCCTGTCTCATACCGTCTCATATATTTCACCTTTGCTGGTGCTTCCACTCATATCAACCAATTTCTAAAGTCACCCCCACACACACACACAAACACAAACATAGAAGTCCAACCTCTCTGAAGAAAGCCAATTATTATGTCACTAAAACTGTTAAGTATATTGGGTACTGATTGACTAACATCCGGTCAAAATGATACCCAGTGAAAACCTCCAATAGGTATGCCCAACCTTTGACATGGAAGTGATGACTCTTTTTTTTTTTTTTTTTTTTTTTTTTTATCTACTAAGTTCACACTGAAGAACTATGTTGTGGAGTTTTTTTAAAGTACACAAAAATCACATAATGTCTTAAGCAATTTCATGATTTTAAATTGGTCCACAGTTGTAGCTATCTGATGTCCATGTGGCTAGAGAGCAGAAAGCTGAGCATCCCTGATCACAGCATGTTGCAAGGAAATATAGAATATCCTTTTCTAGCTCTGGGATGGACCTGGAAAGCCCTCAGACAAGAATGGAGATGCTAGTGATTAGAAGCTATTTGATGCACACAAAATGGTGGGTCCAGGTGATGTTAGTCAAGTCTGACATATCCTCACAGTCCTTACCTGTACCTGACTATCTGCTGGCAGCTTATAACTATTCTAAAGCAAAGCCAAAACAAAGAAAGAAAAAGAAAAAATGAGCTATCAGTGTGTTGAACTTCATGCTTTGTAGTCACAGGCCCTGTGTTCTTTCTCCCCCAGCCTGCACTTCTCTGACCTTGAGTGTTTGCTTAGTCCAGTAGACTAGAACTCTGCATAAGTAGTCTGAGCTCCTCAATGATAAGCCCATAACAGTTTATGATTGCTGACATTACCCACTTACGCCATTATCAAACATTCACACAGTTAGAGATTTGCCAGCTCACTCTCCAACCTTCTTTACCCTGCCATTGTTATTAGAGGCAACACTATTTCTTTCAGAAAATGAGAATCCTTTCTCTGATTACAAATCTATTGGTACATGGTCCAAAAAAATGGCCAGATGGTATTTCTAACCAGATTTACTACTTTGTCCCTGACAGAGGAAACCCCACTCACCCACTCTTCCCTCCAAAAAAATTTCCAGATTTCATGTTTGGAGTCTACTCCATTAGGTAAAAAATTGAAGCAATAGAAAAATAGTAAGTCATTACAAAGGCCATTGAATAGGAGCAAATATCTTTGTTTTACACTGTGGGTCTCAGTCCATATATTCCAACTATCAAAAAATCGAATGATTGTGATAGTTTTGACATTTGCGTGTATGTGTGTGCGAGCGCACATGAACACACATGTGTACACTTGCATGCACGTGTGGGCACATGTGTATGACAGAATCCTAATCATATGGTGCCATGGTCAAGCTGATGCCTTAAGTGAGTCCTCCAGAGACTTGTTTGTTGGTCTATGGCCTAGATCTATAATGGGAGTTCAGTGGATCCAAAAGTCATGAGGCTCTTGTTAAATCTTCTTTACTATAAATCAGATCTCTAGAACTAAGAGAGTATTCTGCACAGACCTAACTAAGTTTTTGTGTATTCTCAGATAGTGACAATTATTGAAGTGGTGTAGTCAACAAGGCAAAATATCAGAATGTATTACTACCTCTACAGGGTAGACTTCTGGGTAGTATTATTGATCTGTCACTGAGAGGCTGACTAGTAAGTTTGAGGGACTAGATCACACTCTCAGGGTAGAGGGAGGCAAATATTACAGACTTACTATTACTGGATGACTGATTTCCCTAAGGGGTTGTACTATATGGGAATAGCACAAATATGAATGTCATAGCGAATGACTGTGCTGTGCATTCTGGCATAGCTGTCTGTGACTGTGCATGCTGTCAATGCTTGCTTTGGGTCAGTTCCAGTTTTCCTACGTCCATTGTACAATACATTGATAATGCACACATCTTGACTTCTAGTTCACTCAGTCGAACAGTACTCAGGATGCAAGAGTAATTGTCATCTCAAAGTCACCTGTAGGTTGATTAGTTTATTGTCTTAATTTCTTCTATTTAGTTTTTAAGTTTCCAGTTTTGATTGGCATTTATTAATTATACACACCAATTAGTTAATTATGACATTTCATATGTGCCTAAAATATTGCTTGATTATTTATCCTCATTCCTCTATTACTGTGTCCTGATCTACTTCCTGCTTCCCTATTTCTAAGCTCTCTTTCTACTTTCCTGATTATCTCTGATGGTGTATGAAATGTGGAACTTCATGACAATCTGCCTTTTCCAGGTTGGGGCTTGATTTGGCTTGAATTTGCACAGGTCTTATGAATATTGTCACAGTTGCTTTGAGCTCAAACGTGCAGCTCCCCTGTTGTATCTGGAAAGTGTTGTAGCAGTCCAATGCCTCTTTGTTTCACACTCGGTCTTCCTTTCTACAATGATCCTTGAGTCTCAGAAGAATGAACTGTGATATAGATGTCTTATTTGTGATTGAATGTTCTGCTATCTCTCGTTCTCCATATTTTTGACCAATTGTGAGCCTCTACCTTAGTCAAAATCTGAAAACAGAAGCTTCTCTGAAGAAGGTTGAGAAATGTGTTAATCTGAATCATTTAAATTTGATATCATATCCATTTTGCAGAATAATACCAGTAGGTTCTCCCTTATGGCCCATGATCTGTATAATCACAAGTTCTTGGCCTTACAATTATATCACGTATGGATTTTATCTTGTGGAGTAGGACTTAAATCCAATCAGAAAATAATTGGTTACTCCATGATGTCTCTGCCATTATTGTTCTGATGGGAAAATTCTAATAAGAACAGTGTTTATCCACATTACTTTGAACTAGATGCAATGATTACATAGGTTTTCTCCTTCAACAAAAGCCTTGGCTCCAAAATTAAATTTTCTAGTGCTCCTTTTCTTCTCAATCTGTACATTTTTTATTCCTTTTTGCCTTGCATTCTTTTTTGGATTGTAGTCCTGCTTAAGAGGGAGTATTAATGACCATGCAACAAAGTCTGTCTTGCAATCTCCTCAGCCAAGGAAATGAATTTAATATTTTTCAGTTTAGCCTCAGGTAAATTCTTAGGACAAGCAAAAAGGACAGCCACATTCTTCTTTTCTTTGCCAAAATGCTCCAAGGAATGTCTGTATCTCATTTGGTAATATTGGTCTTCTCTAAAATGTCTTAAACTGGGCCTCTGTGATCTACATTACTCTCAGAGCTCTTGTCTTCAAACTTTGTATTAGAATAGCTCATTAAAACTCACTTATAGTATTATACCATTTTCCTAGTCCAAAAACAAACAAACAAACAAACAAAAACAATAAAAACCTATCAAACAAATACAGTCTGTCCTATCACAAAAATAGCCCACTCTCTAGTACCAAATTCTGCCTTAGTTTCTTCTTATTGCTGTGATAAGACACCATGACAAAGATAACTTATAAAAGAATAAATTTGGGGGAACATACAATTTTAGAGAGTTAAGAGTTTATGACAATCATGGTGGGGAGTACAGAAATAGGCAGGTCCAGAACTGGGGTAGGAGCTGAGGCTCACATCTTGATACACAAGCGTGAACCAAAGAGAGAAAACTGGTAATGGTGTGGACTTTTAAAACCACAAAGCCTGCCCTTCTTTAAGAAGTTACTTCTAAGTCCTTCTCAAACAGTTCTACCAACTAGAAACCAAACATTCAAATATGTGAGCCTGTGGAAACTTGAACCAATACACATCAATCTATTTATTTTTGGCAGATAAAAAGATTATATCTTTCAAAAGTTCCTTGACTTAAATAGAACTCACCAGATTGGGTTCTAATGAATAAAAGTCACACCAATTTTAGGCATATGAATTCATGTTGGCTAGTTTTCCATCACTGTGGCAAAACTTCTGAGATGGATAGCTTAAAAGAAAAGTAAAATGTATTTTGGTTGATAATTTCTGAATTTTCAGAATGTATCCAGTTTACTCCCATCATACTGGGTCTCGAGCAAATCACACAGTGCAGAATCTTCTTAATAGAGAGACATAAGAGGCCAGAACCCTAAAGTTTCTTTAAGCTGGCCTGACTTCTCTGATCAGGCCCCACATGTTTCCACCATATTCCAATTAATGCTATTTGTTGGCAATGAGGCCTTGAATAGACAACTTTTGAGAGACATTTAAGATTTAAACCATAGCAGCATTAAATGGCACATGAGTTGGTTTCCCTTCCCCCATCTTTTCTTGTTAACCAGTATTAACCATGGGAGGAGCTGTCTATATATCAAGATTTCTCTATATCTACATCATGAGCAATGTCATGTGCATAAATACTCTGTGTTAATCCACTTATATCAGGGAAATGTTTGCTGAAGGCGGTTAACACATAAAGACAAAACCTGTTTTTGAGTATCTCTGTATCTTTTTGGGTATCTGACTTAGCTGAAGTCTCTTGACTATTTATTTGAGGAAGTTTAATTGAAACTATGGTATTTGTTTTCCAGAACATTATTAAATGCTTATTTGTGACTTTTACTTTTATATAATAGTTTTATTGAGTATAGTTCATATATATTTTATGTGCATAAACAAACAAAAATATAATTTTGTATATACTTTCATTCCCTGAGAATTTTGCAGGCAATACTAAGCTGGTTTTTCTGAAGGGAGGGTGGACTTATTGTCACAATAGAGAACTCTGAATAAATCTGAATATTTATGTTTTATAGGTGTATTGACATTTCATTTATAAACAAAGTCTGCATTCTAAAGTCAAGTAAAAATTTTATCATATATTCAGTTTTTCTTATTCCATCCACTCTGCTGCTTCAAACTATAGATTTAATTCTCTTTTTACTTTCAAGGAGGATTATAGTTATATTTGTACAGTAGACAGGAGTTTAAGACCAATGCAAATATTTTACATGCTAAACTCCAGAGTCTGTCATTACAGGAAGATGTCTCTCCTGGGATAATAAACTTTGTACATCACACAGTTTCCATTAAAAAGTTTATATCAAAGGACCAAATGCAACTGTATCAACCATTTTGATCCCAGTCTTTAGTAGTGAAGTGCAGAAGTCAGAGAGATTAGAACCAAGAAGAATTTGACATGATAGTGAAATCTATCTGTGAGCAGCCTCTACAAGTTGAGTGTGCCCCGTACCTAACAGTCAGAAAGAAAAATCCTCATATCTGGGATATCAGAGTTTTGGCAACAGTATTAATAACCTGAAAGTAATTCATTCACAGATGAGTGAGCCAATGGTCAACTCCTCCATTTCAGCCCTTTGAAACTTCTTTCAGAGGACCCAGTTGAGTTGTCCTGGATTTCTAACCTTCATAGTCTATTGAGTGATAAATGAATGTTGTTTAAAGCTTATAAAAATGTGGATTTTTGGCAACAAAATGAGTAGGTTTTGTGCTGGATGTGATGGTAACTACCCATAATCCCAGGACATGAACAGTTTAAGCAGTGGATCAGGAATTTAGTTATTCTCAGCTACACTGTAAATTTGACAACAACCTGGGCTCCATGAAGCTAAACCAGAGAGAGTAAGAGTGAAGAAGGAGAGAGGAAGAAAAGGAGAGGGGGGGAAGGATGTGGTAAGAGAGAGGGATAGGGAAGGATAGAAGGAGAATGAGCTTTTTAAGTATTTCTCCATTTCCTTTGCTTGCAGATTCAACTTTCTTCATTTAATTATGAACATTTCCGAGTCTGTGCCTACATACCTTAGGACATTGTCTAAGATGATGAGCCTTCCTTGTTATTGGTGTGACTAATTAGAGTGGTTTGCTTCTATTACTCTCTTCATAGTGGCTTACAATGGCTTCTACATTGTGAATCTCCTTCAGTTGTCATCATGCTGTTTCTGAATTCCTTAATTTCTACTCTGAACTTGAAAATGGCTTGTGCTTTTTAAGACAATGCACCACATTTGCACCAGATTGTTCAGTGGTACTTTGTAATATTTTTCTAGCAAATGTTTCTCAGCTGTTCCCCTCTCCATCCCTTTCTTTTCATCTGTAGTATTCCTGTATAGCTCTCACACCTTATCTAGTTTATATCTTTATTAAGGGACAATTGTTCTTCTTAGCCCCACAATTTGGGAGTGATCTTTGTAGGAAAAAAGACCAGAGCTCCAGAACAACAGAAAAATCCTCCAATGCACTGTGAGATTTCTTCCAGAGAGGTTGTGCATGTCAGTGAATTGATTTTCTTGTTTCCACCTTCCCAGGAAACGTGGATTGTCAAACAACACAAACATTTCCTCTTCTCTCTGAAGCTTTTCTGCAAAGAAGAAATAGGGTCCTTTCCAGTATCAGCATCTCCAAACAGGACAGAAGCCCACATATCCTGTCTTCCTGCTGTGGATTGGGTATTATTTATATTTCCACATGGACTGTGCCTTCTCCCTTCAAAGCTGCTGCTGCTTGCTTTGATATATATGCCTTTCTGCAGACATTCTAGGTATTTTTCTCAGCCATCTCTCTTTTTCATTAAGAATAGAGTTTGTGGGGTGGGGAGGAAAAAAGGAAAAAAAGACTAGAGTTTGTGTTTGGGCTAAAGATAAGTGCAGTGTGGACGAAGAGGGTTTGACCAGGCGGGCTTTCGTTTCATGTTTGGGATTTCTTTAAATAGGAGATAAAGTAAATCTTTTTTTAAAAAAAGCTCCTATCTTATAACACTACATCCACACTCCCACACATACACAGGAATATCATGAATGAGGGAGTGGAAAGAATGCAGAAGCCAGAGATTGAAGGGAGAGCTTTGAAGTACAGTCCTGTGGATATGATGCGACTCATGCATAGATAACTCGCAGCAGCTATGATTGCCTACACAAGACCAAGCCAGTTAAAATTTCCCTCAACAGTGGAGAGATGTAACCTGAAGGGACCACCTCAAGTAGACAGCCATGGCCCCCAGTTGAAGCCGGGGGCACCCACCCATCTTCAAACTTTTTAACACAGAATTGTTCCTGTCTAAAGGAACTGCAAGGACAAAAATAGAGTAAAGACTGAAAGAAAGGCCACCCAATGACCAACCCAAAGTGGGATCCATCCCATGTGGCACATCAAATCCTGACACTATTTCTGAGGCCATATTATGCATGCAGACAGGAACCTGGCCTGGCTATCCTCTGAGAGGCTCAACCAGCAACTGACTGAAACAAATGCAAATACTTTCAACCAATCATTGGATGGAGGTTGGGGACCAATATGGAAGAGTTAGAGGAAGGTCTGAAGGCGCTGAAGAGTACTGTAACTCCACAGGAAGAACAACAGTGTCATCTAGTTCAGATCCCTCAGAGCTTCCAGAGACTAAGTCTTAGTCTCTGGGAACTCAGGGATCTTCTCTGAGAGCTCTGAGGGGTCTGGGTTAGTTGACAAAGCCAAAAAATCAAGGAGCATGTATGTGCTGGTCTGTGGCCCCGGGCACATGTATAGAAGAGGACTGCCTTGTTTGGCTTCAGTGGGAGAGGATCTGCTTAATCCTGTAGAAACTTGATGCCCCAAAGAAAAGGGATGCTGGTGGGGTTGAGGTGGGAGTGGGTGGGTAAGTGGGTAGCACTCTCTCAGAGGTGGGGGGAATGGAGTGAAGACAGAACTCATGTGTGGGGGAGGACCAGGAAGGGGGCAACTTTTGGAATGTAAATTAATAATAATAATAACAGTGATGATGATGATGATGATGATGATGATGATGATGATGATAATAATAAATAAACTTCCAGCATAACGACAGGAGCTCCTCTTGAGGCTCCATCACTACCTGAGGAGCTATTGGCAATTGATAGGTGTCACTGGGGGAAGGTACGTGTAGATCACCCATGTTCCAGTGGATGTTCACATATCCTTAAATGTTAAATTTCTGAAATACTAGCACTTATTGAAATTACAGACTCTGAAGGAAGATTTTATCCAGCAATTCTCAATCCATCCAAATGCCTTTATGTTTTTCTGCATTAGGGTAAATACACCAATGGAAAGGATTGATGTGTTGCAGAATTTTCCCTGTCCAATTACATTAGTGCAGAGGATGCTGTGATTGGACCGGAAAAACAGAGGCAAAGCTAAGAGTGGAAGAGACAGAGAGAGCGTCTCGGGAAAGAGGGGGAAGGAGGATGGCAGCAGAGGTGAACTGGTTTAGTGCCACCAGTAGTCTTGGTATCATTAAAGGTTGCAATATCGGGATAATTTGTCTAACCTAGGTAGACAGTTTTTATCATTATCAACTGGCTCTGAAATTATTGTATTGGCATCTTGTAAATTGTGATTGGTTAACTCTATGCCAATCACACCGGGTTTTAATTCTGCCGGTTAACTGGGTGTTGAGATGGCTGATCGTGGGGTGGACAGTTATTGCATGGGCCTGGAAGCAGAGATCCATTAAGGGACTCAGCTCCGGAGCATTGGTGGACCGAGGGAGTGAGATGACCCAGCGGGAGGTCTGCGCCGGCCACAGGTTGTGGGCACTAGAACGGGAACATGCTGGCTATCTTTTTAAATATTTTTCGCAACATTGATGGAAAAACAAAACTCCTGTGGTCAAAAGTTAATTGTCAAATATGTCATTTTGCTAGAATAACCTTTGCCATATTGCTCCAAAACAGAGTTTCTTTAAAAACAAATTAAAAGCTCTGTTTGTCTCCACTGTTTATTAAGATCTCTTGGAAGCTTCAGAGAAAAGGGAGATGTTCACACCATTCCCAAGCGCTCACGTTGGTCCACTCACCAAAAGCATGGAAGCCATGTGAAAGCTTGTGACTTCCATAATTTAGTCATTTGTACTGGACAGTGTAAAGAATAGAGTTTCACTGTTATTTAGCTTGTCCAAATTCAGATCTAGGTCTATAGACTCTTTGTAGAACTGTCTTAAATTTTTTTTTTCATCTTTTTTCCTATTGTCAATTGGTGTTTCTTTTTCAGTTGGTTTTATTTTGTTTGAATATATCAGCAATAATCTCCTTCTTCAGGAGCAGCAGAATTTATCAAACAGATCCTTGGGAGACTTCCAGT
This sequence comes from Rhynchomys soricoides, assembly GCA_019843965.1. NCBI lineage: Eukaryota > Metazoa > Chordata > Mammalia > Rodentia > Muridae > Rhynchomys > Rhynchomys soricoides. The sequence goes on from JADRCH010000077.1 coordinate 10,252,949, forward strand.
GTGTTCCAACAGCCTTAGAAGCAGTATTTGGCAAGTCACATCTGCTACTGTGTATATTCGTCATGATTTTTATACCATGCGTATAATGCAGTGTACCTCATTAAGTCAAGAGAGAGTAAGAATTGAAGTGCAGTGATGATTTACTTGCAACATGAGGTGAGCTTGGAAGGTGAGAACAAAGGAAGAGCACAAGGATAGATCCGTAGTCCAGTGGAGACTAGCCAAGTCCTGGACTTTAGGAAGCAGTCCTTTGGGGATTATTCAAGAAAAAAAAAAAAAATCAAAAGATCCCAGAAGGTACAAACTAAAGCCTAAGTAAAAATACCAGAAAGTTCTAGAATAAGCCCACTGTTTATACAATAAACAAAATACTTATGGATTCATTGACATTATTTCTACCAGAAATCTTTTAGAAGCAATGACGGAAAAAGATCACAATACAGATCCCCAAATGCCTCCCAATACTTATTACACTGAATAAATGCTTTTCCTCAAGACTTGAAGCCAAACCTCTTATTAGGAGAAGAAGCATGCTTGGGGACTGCGGAGAGGGTACAAAGTGTGTACAGCACCACTGAGGTATGAAGCCCTCCATGGTGGGCTAAACACACCAGAGGTCAGTCTTGCACAAGAAAAAACTCACTGGGAATTTCTTCTCAATCAAGTCAATAGAAAACATGGATTTCCCTTTAAAAAATTCCTTAGAAACTTTTGTTTCATGTAATATCATTGACAGATTATATAAAGCCTTTTATGTTTTTAAAGTTCTTTTATGTGCCTTTGTTTTCCCATATTGATTGCAAGCTCACGGAGCACAGTGCATCTCTCACAAGTGCTGTGTAGACCATAGAAACGTATGAGCTCAATGTAGTGTTTTAGAAATCCAATATGCTTATCTCCAACTTGAGGTTCTAGTCACAGAATATAACTAATAGGAGGCCCATAAATTTTTCTTTTACTTGGATGAGATTTCAGCAAAAGTGTTTTCCTTTTCTCATCATGGTGAAATATAATTATAATATATAATTAATATAGTATAATAAAATATCTGACAAAAAAGATCTTGAAGAAGGTTCAGTTTTGCTTCTTTTTCCCAGTTGGCTGGAAAATCAAGGTGGCAAGAATGTGTGTGAAGCATCTGGCCACATAGCACCTACAACAGGCAAAGAGTGGAGACAGCTGAAGACTGCAGTCCAGCTCCCTTTCTTCATTTCACTCTTCCCAAGACTGTAACCCAGGAGAGAGTGTCACCAACATTCAGCAAACACGTTTAAGGACTGAAAAGATTGTATTTATACATTTAGGAACACACATACATATCATATATATCTTACCACAAAGGGGGAAAGCCATGAGTTCGAGTGAGTTCAAGGGACTACATGGGAGGTTTTGGAGGGAAGAAAGTAAAGAGGGAAAATTTTACAAAACCACACTGTTTATTGTTAACCTGCTTCCAAGGCTTAGCAGGCACTCAGCATTGCGTGTGCCTGGCCCTGTGTTGTGAACTGGATGAGTAAAAAGAATAGAGCTAACACAGACCACACCCTCAGAAGACTGACACTATTCATGCAGGAGAGTCATAGCTCCAAAAACTGGAGAGAGGAAGAAGAACAAGAACAAGGAGAGAATGAGAAAATATGCATGGGACATGGATGTAAGGAAAATTGAAGCTTCAGAGATCAGGAAACCTAGAGAGGTGATTAAGATGTAGTTCTTTTAATTTGATGCCATATGGAAGGAGTGTGATTGGAGTTGGGGCCAGGCCAACATACATCATACTCCAGAATCTTGACGAGGAGGCATGATCTTTGTCTTAAAGCCAGCCGTAGACAAAGATTCAAGTTGAGGCATGACGATTCAATCTTTCAGAAAAATTACTGTAGTCCCCTCTTAGAGAAATACAAACCTGAGGCAGAGATTTGAACAAACAGACCTGGTAGTGATACAAGGCCAGGCTCACAGTGTCTACAGTTATATGCTTAAGACTGAAGCAGATACTTACTTACGCTGAAGACTTTGCTGTCCATACACAATGATTGGGAATAAAACTATGGTACCCTGGAACTCCTTTGGGTTATGCCAGTCCAATGAGCATTTCTCCCTTCTGGGACTTTAGAAGCACCTCATAAGCTGTCCCCTTTTGGCATGTGGACAAACTCTGCTTTAATTCTAGTTATCTGTTTATGCTGTTGTCTTTAGCTAGTTCCACACTAATAAAATGTGATGATACTTTATTGGTATATTCGTTGAGTGTCTTTCATCTGTGTTTTGATGTTGGTCATTTCCTATTTGAAACCAGTTCTGACTACACCAGCAGACATAGGTTGTCTTTCCTCTAAGTTCTGTTTGAATTGTACAAACTTCCATCATTAAAATGTTTCATTGCAATTGTCTGAGTCTCTGATATTTTTGTTATACAACCTGAAGGGACAATATATTCTTTTTCCTGTATATCCTGTATTAAATAATATGGTAGAGATACACTATACTGATTTCATATTTACTTTGATAATATTTCTGTTGGTACTGCTACAATCCAGAAAGAAGACTTTTCCTGTTCTAGAGAAGGGCTAGGGTAATAGAGATTTGGTGTTTCTCAAGTCTATTAAATGTTTCTATTAGTTTTAAAAGAGTAAAACTATGACAGGAAATAATACTAATGACCTGATAAGGTAAGCCCTTTGTATTGCCCTTCATGTCCTATGTAGGCATTACCAATCAGAAACTAAGGCTGAAACAAAATAATTGATTCAAAGTAGCTCTGACACCCAAACCTTTCAGGAGTTTTCATCTGCACAATTGTACCTATTATTCATTTTCTCTCTCACTCAGACAGTCCTCCCTCTCTACCATAGTAGACCAGAAGCCTGAAAAATCAGAGTTTGAGGGTCTATAGAAATCCACAAATGAAAACCCCCTCATAGAGGCAACCCGGTCTTCACATCCTTTCCTGCCAGCCTGGCCTTCCGTTTATGTCTGGGTGCTCTTTCTATCAAACTTCTGTCTTGTATCAATTTTTAGCAGCATGGATAATTTATTGCATCTAGGATGATAGAAAACCAGCTTTATACATCATTCAGCTTGCAAAAGATGTGTAGCTTCAGCTCCTTAATGGTGTCATTTTGGCTGAATGCTATTAACAGATTACCCCTGCCTAGGGCAGTGGAGCATGTGCGGCAGAAAGATAACCTTGTGTTCGTAATTTAATATTAACTGTTTGCTCCGTAGTACCTCTTTCCAGTACATTAACAACAAACCAATATGGCCTTGTCCCCTGCGGTCATAGTCTCCAGAAAAAAAAAAAAAAAGGATTACATGATAGCAAGTTCCTGAAGATTTCCAGTGAAGTATTACAAATCACTCAACACCCGATCTGTAGAAGTGAAAAATAAACAGGCTTAGATTCATTCAAATTTAATTCCTCCAATTTAGCTTTACCGCACTTCAAAGGGCGCTCTTATTAATGTCTTGGCGAACAAATAGTCATTTCCCCCTCCGTATACAAAAGCTTCCAGTTGTGTTCAACATATAGTGAGATCAAGAAGCTATTTTATTTTATTATTTTATTTTACTTTTAGCAAGCACTTTGTCCCAGTTTGATATAAAAGTGTAAGCCATTTACAGAAAACTCTTTATGGAATTTTTATCCTATTCCATTCCCGGGAGCTAAATTTATATCCTGCATTAGCTATCATAGCACGGGAGTATTAGTCTTCTTCCTCTGCAAGCAGTTCAGGGCAGTCGGAAGCCCTATCACTTGCCACCACTCACATACACAGGCATTATGAATTTATCTCATCTTCTGCAGCAAGTGCCAGGTCCAATTCATTCCTTTAGGCTACTTTACTAATAACCTATTCCTTATCAGGGCCTCTCCACCTCAGCTTGTGATCAAAGACCCAATTAATGGAATGGAGAAAGGTGAAGCATTCAAATAATGGAGACAGCTGTTTTTCTCTGTTAGAGAAAATCCATTTGTATTGTTATCGCACACGCATGTTCCGAGGCTCCTGTTTAATTCAGTCTTCCCTCTATTCCTGCTGCTGATTTAAAACACACACACACACACACACACACACACACACACACACACACAGTGAACTCTGAAGAGAATGGCAGAAACATCCCCGTGTTTCAACTCAGCCTCGGAGTTATCAACTCAAAAGCAAAATACAAGGTGATAAAGAGAGGAAATGCCCAATAAATACTGTATCAAAAAGAAAAAAAATTAAATCTTTGTAAGCAGCGTTCTCTAGCCATCGTTCTGAGTTTTTTGTGGTTTTTCAATTTCTTCTGTAACATTGTGTCTCCACTGTCTACTTCAGCAGAGCAGACACTGATAAGATCTGGAGTTCCACGTCAGTTAAAAAGTAATTAAGGCTGAGAATAATCATAACTGGCCGGCGAGGACATTTCTGTGAATGTTATGCACTTCTGGGCTCAGGAACCATTTTTCATCTGACTTTAAGGGGATGATTTTTCTCCTGTACTTATCCCCTAAACTAGGTTTTGACTTCTGTTTCTGCCTTTAAACATCTTAAGCATTTCCTACCCTCAAGGACACTAATGCCTTTCTTACCTGAGTCCCCACATGAAAATATTTTATCAGTGATTCTCAGGGAAGGAGAAAAAAATCTTTGACCAGAGCTGTATCACTCCTCTGCTAAGAAATTTGACTTTTCTATAAGAGCTCTTTCCTTCCTGCTTGGCAATGGAACAGGGAAGATCAGACCTCTTGGTTTTAGAGTTAATGCTACACTGTCTATATTTTCTCTTAATAAAAACAGGTCAGATGCAAACCTTGGAAGAGAAACAAAGACAGCCCTTTGCTCAGACTGCTGTGGAACATATTTCCTTGTAAGGGTCTAAATCCTGGATTGTTTTTGGTTTTGTCAAATAAGAAAAGAAACGTGTACATTGTTTTTCTCCCCTCAGGAGAATTCCCTTGGAAAGCTAGAATGAGAATCACATATTTGAATTCCTGTCTGAACACATATAACTAGCAAAATAAACACGTACAAAGCTATAGTATATGCAATGAATAGACAGCAGAATCTTAAAGAGCCGTTCTTCCAAGCTGATAGCTCACAGGGGATTCCCGTGTGTGTGTGTGTGTGTGTGTGTGTGTGTGTGTGTGTGTAGAAGCATTATGCATTTGTATGCAAAATGAACATTTAAAACAAGATTTGGGGGAAATAAAGAATAATCTGTATATAATATGGACTGGTTTTTGTGTTATTTTTCTTGGCTTCAGCCTTTAGAAACAGATGAAAATAATTTAATTGGCCCTTTACATCTGTGTTGCAAGAAAGTAAAACTTCCTTTATTTGAAGGCCACGGATTAGTTTATCTTTTTCTTGCTGTTAAATCTAATGCAACTAAATAGAAACTAAAAACAAATCACCTTTCTAAAAAGACATAAAATAGTTAAAGAAGAACTATCAATAATTTCCCTCAGGCATACTAAAATACAGAGACTCTGGTGTCAATGGAGTCGTAAACACAAAAGCAAACATGAAATGCAGCTTCAGTCCTTTAGCAGCAAAGGACACATCTGTAAACCTCTGCATGTATTTTAGCTTTATCTTTATGAAGACAATACAGATATATAATAAATTTTCTCTATCAATCAAAATTACAAGGGAAATGCCTTCTTTTTTACTAGAAGGATCTTATCAGTTATAAAAGTTGGTTGCATTGGGTGATAAACACTCACAAAAATCTCAGTGCTTGAAAGCATTTACTTCCCAGTTAGTGGACTGAAAAGGGTGTGTGGCCATGTGTTAGAAACATGGAAAGAGCAATGGTGTTTTAGTCCATGTCCCCTTTCTTATAGGATGCTTCAGGGTTCACCAAAGTAGACAGAGGACTGTGGGCAGCATGTCAAGTAGCAGTGAATACTCAATCCCGAAAGGATCGGCATCCTTCCCATTCACAGTTACTGGTCAAAACAAGTCATATGGTCACACCTAGTGTCGAGGAGAGCCTATTCCTAAGGCAGAGCCAGGAGCCTTGGTGAGTAATATTGTCCACCACAGGAGCTTCCTGTATATGTTTCAAAGTTTAAGAATGGAGGAGACATATAACGTTCTGCTTTCAATATCCAATCATGAAAAGATGGCATAATAACACAATGTTGAGAGAACCACATCCACATTTTCTCTTTCCAAGATAGATGTTAATATTAATACATATTATTATGTATTAATATTATATATATGTAATATTATGTATATAATATTATGTATTAATATTAATACATAATAATATTAATATATATTAATACAGGAGATGGGACGTTAGTCACTAACACCTGCTCTGTGATGGAGAAACAAGCTTTGTTCTGCAGTTCTGCCTTCCTGTACATTATGACAACCTTGAGTGTTCATACAGAGACATTCCCTGATTCAGATCTGCTTGGTTTATTGAATAAAAGAAGATCGTGCTTTCTGTGATTTTAGCAAGATAATATCATTGGAATGAGGTTTTAAAGTATCCTGGCCTAGAATACTCAAGCCTTAAATCAACATTATTTCCTTTGGTCCCTTCCATTTCATTGATGGGATTAAAGACCTAACACAGCTAGACACTAATTCATTTTCCATATCAAAGACTAGAGAGAAGAAACCCAATTTAGGGAAAGAACTAGAATGCAAATGTCAACTGAAATGTCTGAGGAAAAAGTGCAGAGCACTGAGCACTACTTGGTTTATACCCGCAGATACCACCAGTGATGGTGGCCAGGATTCTAAACATTCAACATCAAGCCCCTCTGTGTATGCTCTTGTCTGATTTTCTTATTTCTATCTTTTATTGTTTTATTATGCAATAAGAAACTTGAAGCATGAACATCTTTCTCTTCCAGCTCAGGTATATGTGCTCTTTCTCTTAGCTCCCCTCAATGGCTCTGCATCCAACAGCTGACCAGAGAATCCAGCCTATCACCCACATTCTCCTGAATCCTTCAATCATTGCCCAATATCTGGTCCTCTTATGGCTCTTACTATCTTCACCTTCTTCTTGATTTCTTATATTTTTTATTCTCAATCCCATCATGCATTCTCATCTTTGAAGACTCTACAGACCAGGAAAACTCTGTTCATATATCATTCATATGGTTTATAACATATGATGCCTCAACTTTACAATGGGTGGAAAAGGATGCATGGTCAATAGAACCACACTCCGAATTTGGATCTTGTCTTAGCTAGGTTTCCACTGCTGTGAAGAGACACCATGGCCAAGGCAACTCTTATAAAGGACAACATTTAACTGGGGCTAGTTTACAGGTTCAGAGGTTTAGTCCATTATCCTCAAGGCAGGAAGCATGGCAGCATCCAGGCAGGCATGGTGCAGGAGGAGCTGAGAGCTCTACCTCTTGTTCCAAAAGCAAACAGGAGAAGATTGACTTCCAGGCAACTAGGAGGAAGGTCTCTTGAAGTCCACCCCAACAGTGACACACTTCCTCCAACACGGCCACACCTCCTAACAGTGCCATCCTCTGGGCCAAGCACATACAAACAATCACAGATCTTCTTCCAGAATTAGCAATGTATAACCCAGTCATGTCTGGTGATGCTGGAATGCGGCATCAAACTGAAGTTACAAGTCAGCTATACCAAAATGAAGGGAAAATAACTTTTGTGTCCTACAGCACTGTGCTGCAAACTGAAGTGTGGTAGGTCAAGAATAATTAATGCTTTTTTGACTTACAGAGGTTTCAACCTACAGTTACTTGGACTTTAACTTTAATATGTATACATATATGTGTATAATATATAATTATTAATTATAACATAGTATTATATAATTATTAATTATATTGTTATTAACACATAATATATATTAAAAATAACTCTGTCCACTGACCAAAATTTATATAATCTCTAGTAGCTTAAGAAGCCAAATAAGCTTCATGTCTTCTTCTATCACAGTGTAATACATGGCTGTGATCCAAGATCTAAGGACTATAGTTTATCTCCAGTTGACTAAATCTATTCTTGAAAAGATGAGATTTTGATGGTGAATCAAATCACATCATCTTCCCTTATAACCAGATCTTTCCCCAGAATTCTCATTGTGCCAGTGTGTCATCTATTCATGAAACAAGAGTCACTTAATCATTTGCAAGTAAATCATCCAATACTTTGAGATCTGACCTGTAAGTTATTCCCTTGACTTTTCTTCCATCTGCTATTACTGTCACCCAAACTTTATTACTTTACACCTATATCTCTAAATGGGCATATCATCATGTTTTATGCCTTCTATCTTCCTTAACCCTAAACACCTAGCCTATTATGCAAATTAAAATTTCCTAAGAAAACAGTTATGTTATATCAGTTGGGACATATTCATATTCAGCAGTTGTGATGGTTACTGGTATATGTACATGTTGCTTGGATGCCCACGAATCTGATAAAAGGCATTTCTATGGTGACCATGGAATGTGTCTCTAGAAAAATTAACATTTGAATTAGCAGGCTGAGAAAAGCAGTTTGCCCTCCCCAGTGTGAACAGACATTATCCAGTTTGTTCAAGTCTCAACACAACACAAAGACACTATCTGGCTTATTCTTTGCCACATGCCATCGGGCTTCTTTAAGTAGACTTATGTTATTGGCAGCCCTGCTAGTCAGCTCCCAAACTTAGACTTTAGTATATGCACCAGTCTTCCCTGAGTCCCCCAGCCTGCCAGTGGCAGATCATGGGGGTCTCCACCTCCAGCATCACTTGATACATTTTGTTTTGTTTTCTTTTGTTTTGGTGTAAATCTTTTGGATTGGTTCCATTGCTCTGAAATACCCCCACTAATGCAACAACTGAAAACAATTTCCCATTGTTTAGAAAGTTAAGAACAATATGTGTGCTTGATAGCATCCTATCTGACATCCCAGGGCTTTCTTTTCTTTTTCCCTCCCTGTACTCAAACTCTCTATACCATCCAGATCATTGGCTCTATTTGAGTTGGTTATTAGAAAACTGGAGTTTATGCCATGCTCCATTGTACAAGTCAGTGCCTGTGCCATCTTAGGAGTTGAAAAATTCTACCCACTCTAAAGTACTGTTAAAGAGTCTTCTCTATACAGAGTATTCATTTCGTCCATCTTACTTATAGACTCTACTAGTCACTGTAATCCAGATCCTATATTGTTTCTTTCTTGTTCAGCATTCACACCCTACTTATTTCTATGCAAGCCTGTGCTATTTCTGTAAGCTATGAGAGGCAAATAGACTTTGCTCAGCAGTGCACATTTCTTTTTCACCTTTGATAAGAGCCATAATATACTTCACATGAGATGCCTAGTATTTGCTGAATGTATGAACAGAAAAGTATATTTTTTGAACATTTGACTCACATACCCACAAGTCCCATGTCTTATCTTTAGTTTTAATTGATGAATATATTTTGAATCAGTTTTATAATCCTCTTACATATTTTTATGATTATCATTTGAAACTACATGATTTCAGTTGGACAGGGTGGCTTACAACTGTAATCCTAGCATTTGGGACTCTTTGGCAAGAGGATCGAGACCCCTAAGCAAGTACTAAAAGATGATACTGTGTCTTAACAAACACATAAAAATATTACAGTATTTTTATCATTAAATTAGAATGCTGAGAATAAAATTTAAAGTGTATAAATATAGTATGTTTTAAATAATATTTTTTATTCTTTGAAAAATTTATATAAAATGTATCACAAATATATACACATCCAATTACCCTAGCACACCCCTTTCCCAAATTCATACCATTTTTAAAAAGAACCTATTGGGTCCAATTACTGTCGTCCATATGCAGGTAGGTATGAGATCAACCATTGGGTATGGTTATCCTATAAAGAAGGGACTGTACTCCCAAAGAAAACTGACTTTGTTTCCTACCCGTAGTCAACTTCCAAAAGCTTCTCAGCTGGGCATGGGCCTTGGAAGCTTCTAATTGATCATGCTAGAATTTTTAGATAGCAAATCTTGTATAGGTTTGGGGTAGCTATCCACAGATCAATTCATGTGTACAACAACCATGTCATGTCCAGAAAGTAGCATTTCACCACTTTCCTCTCCAACCCTTGGCTTTGCACTATTTTTACATCTTTAGAATGCTAGATATTCTGTCTATGTCTGAGCACTCACCTCATGCTCACTTGTTCTTATTACTTTGAATAGTTATGGCTTTCTGCAATAGGAAGTATCTAGAAATTAATTTGACAACATAACAAGTCTGAAAAACAGCAACCATAGGTCGACCTCTTGACACACATACCTAGAACAGCTGTTTTCTCAAACAACTGTTGTTGTTGTCATTCCTTTAGTAGATTGACAGTTTCAAGTATGAATTTTCTCCTATGCAAAAAGTCTCAAACACAATTAGGAAGTAATTGGTCACTCTTATAACAGTCAAGCCACTATTGCACCAGGACACATATCTTACCTAGAATATCAGAGTGGTACTATATAGGTCCAGGACAGACTTTGACCATTGATATCTTCTGCCTTACCTCCAGTAGCCTGCTTAGTACCTTCCAGTACTATGAAAGCTATCCAGATGGGAGGGAGTTTCCTGGTCACTTTTATATTGGCTTACTTATGAACTGAATCTAAAGTGTGTACTGTCTTCAGCAATAGGGGTTTAACAACGTGTTATGGTGGATAACCAAAACCAATGGCATAATACTCTATCTCACTATTCATGCTTCTGGGATCTCCATAATTAATAACTTCTAACAAGGTAACCCATGCCTGGCCTTGTGTATATAAAATTCTAGAATCAGTTATTATAATGTTTAAGTGGTAAGTACATTCAAAAGAACACAACAAGAATATCAATATATTCTAGGGAAAAAAATAAGATATTTGCTTCTTGGGATTGGCTCTAAATTTCTGAAGTTTCAGATTTCTGTAACATCTCCATCCTATGATGACAAAAGTGACAAGAGAACTCCTAACCCTAATACACCTCGGATCCATCATTTTCATGTACAGGAAAATGACATACAAGAGGAGCTTTGAGTTTGGGACAATAAAGGCCATTTTTTCTTTTAAAGTTAGATATTTATATACTGCTGTAACTGTTCATTTTTGTTTCTATCTGAATCAATTTTCTTTTCTTGTGGCCATCACACAGTTATTTTAGTCTTGTTCATTTCTAGCAAATTATTCTGTTCTCTTTAAGAGCCTAAATTTGTTCTAGAGACTTTTATACCCAGTGTACATTTCTATATACATACAGTCATGTATATTTAAAAACACCATGCATTTATTACTGCTTGGTTTACCAAAAAAAATGTGTGTCACACAACCATTCTATTTCATCTAGCAACAGATATGGAGAGGATTTCTTCCTACACACAATCTGCCTCATGTCAAGGATCCCATTCTCTGTCAAAGAGACTAATGTACACGCTAGAGAGATGAAGAGCTAACTCTCAACATTATCAAAGCCTGGGAAGGGTCTACTTCTACCACAAGACATTCATCTGTCAGTTGTTAGGCAATAGTCAGTGGATAGTCCTATCAGACTATTTGGAGGAAACTGTCCTTGTGACTCATTAGTCTAAACATATGGAGGTCAATGGTCATCAATAGTCTATTTCTGTCCTTGGCTATATTTGGTCCCCATCAGTGGACAGCATGAGTTTCACTATTCTTAGATACTGTTTTGCATTCACTACTTGCCCATACTGTACTTTTGAGCAAATCGGAATAAGACACACATCTTTGAAAGAACTTCTTTTGTTTCCAGTTTTGTATGTCAGAGATTTGTAATACCCTGATTTTGTTAGAATAGCATATTCTTCTGCAACCTTTAAAACATCTTCATAATGAATACACAATTTGATGTCTACCATGTGATCTTTCATACATATTCTTGAAAAGCATACAACTGCACACCTATGTGTGGATTGGTCCTGAGTTCAGGCATCATTAACCTTCTCTGGATTCTTATGTTATTCAGCTCTATCATCTTTACTGAGTGTCTTAGTCTTGTTCTTAATAAAAATGGAAATTCTAGTATTTCTTATCAAGCATAAGACTAGCTATAGGTTCAAATTTCCTATAATTTCATAACAAATCCAAAATGTCTCTGAAGATTGGTTTGTTAGTAAATTTTCTTTAAAAAAACAAGAAGGATGATTTTTTAAAAAACTATAATCCATAAAAAGCCAAAACCCATAAATAACTTAGAAATACCCATTAATATGTTACATGGATATCCATTGGCCCAGAAATTCAAGTTTCAGATAGTTAATCTAGGGATAAGCAGGCATATAACGATGTATATGTAAATTTATGCAATATAAGAGAAGACACTCCAAATTGCTTAAACACTCTTCATTAATGGATTCATTAAATTAATTGTGTATATCTACTTAGTAATATGCAGGTCTTGGAAATACTGAATCATGTCAGTAGTTGTAAATCAGTAACTATATTTCAGGATTCATTTATACATGCATTTACTCATTTATTTATAGTTACAATAAATATCTATTGAGTGCCTGCAGCATGAAAAACATTTTTCTAGGTATGGCAGTGTTACAGTGGAAAAGATAATTAGATTCTCTGATAGGTCAATCTGATAGATCATGAGAAGGGAGCAAACTAATGATAACATAAAATGCTATGGAGTGATATATAGCGAAGGAAAAATAATGTAGGATGAGTGAATTGAGAGGGATGAAATCAACATTGTCTTGTGTAGGGTCATCAGAGAAGGCCCAAGGGAAGACTGTATCTGAGAAGACTTGACCTAAATGAGGGAGTGGGCAACAGCGAGAAGGGGGGGGGACCAACTCAAAGTCAAGTACAGAGAAAGCTTCACTACAGAAAACAGTGGAAAGTCCTGTATTGGAAGCTTATAGAACAGGGTTTAGAGTGGGGGATGGGGGGGGTGTAAAAGACCTTACAGAGTTTGATATATTTTATTACATTATTGGAAAATTTTCTATATGAGGACTATATTTATATCATTTTCCTTCTACATTCTCCCCTCAAGCTCCTTGCATATCTGCTCTGTTCCCTCTCAACTCTCTCTCTCTCTCTCTCTCTCTCTCTGTGTGTGCACGCGCGCATGCAAGTGTGTGCGCGCGAACACGCACACACACATATATATATATATCAAATATAAATAAATGAATCAATCTATTTAGTGTTGCATATATGTATATGTTTTAAGGGTGAACACTTGAGATTAGATAACCTATCAGGTGGCTCATCCTTGGAGACTTATTCTCCCTCTCTTAGAAGCCATTCATTATCTGTACCTCTTCATCCAGGGGTGGAAATTTGGAACTTCTCCCTTCCATACTTGGATGTCTGTTGATGCTGAAGTTTGGTGTGCTTTCTAACAATAAAACTTCATCTCACCTTAAAGGCAGAAAATAATTATAATACAAAACAAGCATAAACATTTCAAACATTCTGGTAAGTTATTGATTTTTCTTTCCACTCACATAAGGGCCTCAAAGAGCATATGAGTATTCCATGTCAACTTCTTTACATCTTCCTTTCTCTTCTTTTTGTTTCTTTCTCTTAAGTACTTTCAAAGGAGAAGAAAAGATTTTAAAAATCATGGTTCAGTGTATAGTTCCTTTTGAGGCACATAGTTCTTTCTTAGGCCTCTGCCATTGCTATCTGGAGGTTATATTGCCTTTTAAATTTTAGTTCTCAGTATCTTTTAGAATCAGAGTGCTTCTAAGTAGAAAAAAATTTAAAAATTAGATCATTACTGAAAATAATCAAGGGTCTCTTGGATAGGAAAGCAAGCCAGAACCAGGACATAATAAATACCCCTTTCTCTTGGTTTATTTTCAAACTATATAGATGAAGAGTCAGAATCTGAAGGGTTTGGCTGTAATTAGCAACATCAGCAAGCATTATTTTTGGACTAGTAAGCAATTTTATGTTTGTTAACCTGTGTGTTTGTGAGTGCATTTATGAATATGTGGGAATTTATATGTCCATGGGCTTACATGTCAAGGTCAGGGGAAATTTTTGAGTATCCTTTTCTATTCACTTTTGCCTTTGAAACAGTGTCTCTCATAGAATCTGGAGCTAGGCAAGCAGCTAGCACACCCCAGCGTTACCACCATCTCTACCTCCACCCAATGCTGTGGTTACAGGCAAGCCCATAGCCATGTGCATATTCTTTCAAGGCTGCTTATGGTTTGAATTCAGTCCTACCTGCTTCTGAAACAATTGCTCCTACCTACTGAGCCATCTCTCTGTCCCCTGCTATAGCCTTTGAATTTTTAGATTTAAAAATAGAAATAGAATTTTGCGACAGTAAAATTTTTCTTTTGTGTATCTTCTATATTCTTACCTATAATATTACCAATTAATATCTATCTTCTATATGATACCCAGGTTCTTCTGTACCATCATATAGAAAACTGATTAAGAGATTGAGTGGTGTGCTGGAATAAACTCGTCCCAGCTAACAAAAGTCAACTGTGAAATTTTCGTGGATTCCTAGACCGGTAGCTAAACTATTTGTGTTACAAATGCAAATTATCATACACTTTTCATCAGGGCTAATTTTGTTCAATATAGTCAATTTACCAGCACAGTTCTGATTTGAGATTTCTTATTACGAGTTACACACTGGTTAAAACTAAATTGTTACCTCTGAGGTTCATTTGAAAAATTCACATTCTTCACAGAGCTCATGTCTTCTATCTAACCACTCAGAAATCCAGTCACAGATAGCCAGAATAGAATCGAGCACTCCTCTTCTCCCCTCCACTCCTCTCCCCTCCCCTCTCCTCTCTTCCCTCTTCTTTTTTTTTCTCCTTTTTGTTTCTTTCTCTTAAGTTCTTTCAAAGGAGTAGAAAAGAGTTAGAAACGGTGGTTCAGTGTATAGGTCCCTTTTGAGGCATATATTTCTTTTTTCTGCCTCTGCAATTGTTATCTGAAGGTTACATTGCCTTTTAGATTTTGGTTCCTGGTATCTTTTAGGATCAGAGTGCTTCTAAACAGAAAAAAAAATTAAAAATAGGTCATTACTGAAAATAATCAAGGGTCTTTTGGAGAGGAAAACAAACCAGAAGTAGAAAACAATAAATACCCTTTTCTCTCAGTATATTTTCAAACTATATAGATAAAGAGTCAGAATCTAGAGGGTTTGCCTGTAATTAGCAACATCTTATCTCCCAAAATCCAAATTGTTAAAGACTAAACCTTTGCTACCTGGGAATATGAGCCTATTCATACTAAAAAGAGTTTATGGATATAATCACATTTAGATTAGTTTATGCTAAGTGAGTATAGTTTCTAAACCCAATGGTTAGTCAGTTTATTTACAAGAAAAGGCAGAGTGTTTGACAGATAGACAAGAAGATACAGAAAAGAAACATCAACTGCCCTCTGATGGGAGGGAACAGAGCACAGTGACACAACCGCAAGCCAGACATCAAAAACGCTTGTCTAATTCCAGAAACAAAGACCTAACAGGTGAGATTTTTACTACAGATATCTCACAGAGGCTTTCTATAGAACACTAAGATATCAGGGCTTTAAGCCACAAGCTCTTATAGGAGCTATAATCACTAATAAGTTGGACAATGTTTTGTCTTTTCTTCATAAAGAATAACTGAAATCTAAAACTGTGACTCACTTTCATCAGATAGAGCATTCTTTCCAAAGGAACTGTAAAAAAACAAAAAAAACAAAAAACAAAAAACCTATTTTTTGAATTAGATTACCCTGAAATCTTTATATATTATACATAACTAATAATTTGAGTGAAAATTTTTTGTCAGAAAAGTGCTTAATTATCCCATGTTAAATATCACTTTCAAGTCAGCCGTGACTGAGATAAGACAAAGTAAAAAGGAAATGTAAGCCTACCTTGGTTTTCTGGAGGAAGAGGCATGATAAAGGTTTATTTGTCAAAACAGAAGTATAGATAAAAATAAATCTGTATCTGTGAAATCCAGAGGACACAGAATAAGCAATAAACAGCACAATAGCGTGGGTTTCTAATAACCATGGGAAGCTTGATTGATTTCCTTTCAGTTTCATTACATAATTAGTGCACTAAGGAAATCTTGTAGTAGGCACTGTATATTTGCACATTAGAAAAATACTTAATTGAAACTCGTGAAATCTTGCTTTAAGACTGAAGTAAAATTGACTGGCTCACGAAAACCTGCACACAAGTGGGAAACGGGTGAGAGGAATATAAACAGGAAAAATGATAAACAGTAATAGACTGAGTGTGAGGAATAGGTACCCAGGGGTGAGTCAAAAGACTTGGGCTTAGACTGAGTCTCATTTAACACCAACTCTAACAATTTGCAAGAACAGCTTTCATTCAGTGGGGTCATTAAATTACTACAAGATACTGATTAGGTATTGACTCGAACCCTAAGGAAGGTGGTAATCTTGTGGGCTCACTAAAGTCCCAAATACAGGCAATACAGAAGATAAATTTTTGCCATGAAAAGAAGCAGAAATGAAGTGCTGAGGTGTGGGGATGGCTGGAGGACGCAGTAAGCACATAGTTATTAGCAAAACAATACACAATGGCGTTAAGACCTAACCAAAGGCTTTGTAATGATTTAGCAGCCACCAATTGTCTTAAGGGCTGGGAAGGCTATTTAACTGTGTAAATAAAAACAACTTAAAGATAAAAATCACAGGAGTGAAATTCCCCACTGATTTGCTTCATGAATTTAACAATCTGTGAGAACCTTTACAATGTATGTACCTAGTCAAGACTCTCCAGAAGATTATAAATGGAATCATTGCTGGCATATGCCTTAAAGAAGTAGATAGTATGCCTTTCTTAAAGAAGTAGATAGCATGCCTTTCTGGTGGACAAGAGAGGGTGCTTATAATTAGTGCTGTACAGATTGGTTGAATAACAGAATCTGTTCATGATATATATTGAATAAGGATTCAGGATATATAATAAACTATATATATAATGTAGGTACAGGACATTGATCAGAGAACAAAATGTAGGGCCATGCTTTCATGACAGACATTGTAAAAAAGGTCTAGAGCATAGACAAACTAGTTCTAAACAATAAAGGTTAGGACAGGAGTAGTCAGGGAGAGCAGGGTGCAAAGCAAAATAAGTAGCGGTGAACTAAAATCGATGTAAACCGTACATAGAGCTATGGTAACTGTTTTCTGGGAATATGGAACCATTGTTGTAAAGCTGTGAATTTGTGGTAAGTTTAGGTATGTGTAGGAACGAGCTAGGAGGCCACCAAGAAGCCAGAACAATGATTTTTTTCTTCCAAAGTCATCGAAGCACCCATAAAATATACTGGAGAGCTTAACTATTATCTCTCTTCAACTTACTTGAATCATGATGTAACTACAACTGCTCAGCGGCATGGAGGCGGAGGAGTTTTCAAATGTGGAGAGCTATGACATATGAAAATCTTGGTTGTTATGCCCACAATTCATTTGATTTAATCTCTCGATGACTCATCATCAGGTCTTGGGTCCTCACTTGTAAGATTATTTTCACTTAAGAATATGACTTGAACGTATCTTTTGGTACACATCATGTACAGTCGTCTCATGGATGCATAGCACTAATGCTGCATGAATCAGACTCTGGTTTTGGGAAAAATAAAACTTAGAGGAAGAGAAGCCAAATAACATATTTATAGCACTGACACTTTTTGGTAGCCTAAGCTAAGCCCTGGAGTCAACATGCATCATGGCAAGATCCAAGGAGAAGGGGAAGGCTGTGGTTGCTGACTGCCAACACTCCAAGAAAGATTGAATCTAAATTCTCTACCAGAGTGAGTGAGACTTATTCATGCTAAGACTAGTTATAACAGGTTTTCTGAGCAGTAGGCACATTCTCAGGGCTCCAAAGCCAAGAAGCTGTGCTAGTAAGTTTGTGTACTTAAGACCAAATTCTGTGTCTGGTTCCTCCTGAAAACTGATACCAGCCCAATGCCTTGCTATCTCTTCTCAATTAGCTGAGACATCTCTCTGTTGTGCCACCAAAAGAAGAAAACAAATTAGATTCGAGAGCCATTCAAATATGTCTCATATCATCTACGTGGCCCCTAGCTACTACACCAAAAGAACAGAGAGCAATCTTATGGGCTTCCATTCCTTTGCTTCACCACAATTTTATCATTAATCTCTCTCTCTCTCTCTCTCTCTCTCTCTCTCTCTCTCTCTCTCTCACACACACACACACACACACAATCTTATTTTCCCTGATCCTAATTGAATTTATAGCAATAGTCACAACAACTGCCATTTTCTTCCTTACTCTATACTGAATTGTGTCATAAAAATTTTCATTTAATTATAGGAATAATTTTTCATTTACCCAAAAAAGAAATAATAAAGTTGCTAAATTGCTTGTTCAACAGTCAAGAAACAAATATGTGTTTGGAATCCATGAGTGCCTTAAGTCATGCTCCAGGCTCTCTCATGAAATCTAAGAAATGGTTTCAAGCTTGTCTGGTCTCTAGTCTCTGCTCCCTATTAACCAGGGCAGCCCCAACATTACGCTTTAGACGAAGAAATGTTTTGCTGCTATGGAGGATTCCAAAGCAAAGTAATTTTCATCACCTACTCTAAAGAGCAATATCTATTGTTATCTGAAGAGCAGCAGGCAGGAAACAGAATCTTCCTATGCAATCCAGGATGGTTTCAAACTCATAATCTTCCAAGTACTGGAGTTAGAGGTATGTGCCACCATGTACAATCTCTAGATACGATAACAACCTTTGAAAATATATTGAATGTTTGTGTAGTGCATGCATTGTAGCAATGTTCTACAAAAATAAGCTCTATGAACGATCAATCCTATACCCATAATAAATGTCTAAGAAGGAAAGCCTCCCCCTCAACTCCAGTTTGCAGAATCTTACCTGATGGTGAATTACTCCTAAATGACAAGTAGATGGTTTTTATTTAAAAATTAAATTGTCATCATGTTTTCCCTCCCTGATGCTCTCCACCTTCCTCCCTACCTAAGATTATGTCTGTCCTCCGACCTCCTCTCTTTCTCCCTCTCCCCTCTCCCCTCTCCCCTCCCCCCCCCCCCCCCCTCTCCCTCTCCCTCTCCCTCTTCTTCTCTCTTGTCCTCTCTCCCACTCTCTCTTGTGCTCTCTCCCTTGCTCTTACTTACTTATCTATTTACATTATGATGATGATGATGATGATGATGATGATTCGCATTACATCCCGATTACAACCCCTCCATCTTTTCCCTGTGTCACCCTTACAAGCCCTTCCCCCTATTGATTCCTCCTCTTCTCTTCAGAGAACGGGAGACCCCCTTAAGTACAGCCCCACCCTGGGACATCAAGCCTCAGTAGGACTAGGCTCATGATCTCTCACTGAGGCCCAACCAGGCAGTCACGGTATGGGGAAGGGGATCCAATGGCATGGAAAAGAGACTGAGATAGTCCCTGTTCCACTTGTTAGGGGACCCACATTTTCTATAAATGTGTAAGGGGTTTAGGTCCACCTCCTGCCTACTCCCTGATTGGTGGCACAGTCTCTGTGAACCTCCATGGTCCCGGGTTAGTTGAGTCTGTGGGTCCTCTTGTGGTGTCCTTGACCCCTCTCACTTGCACACTTCTATCCCACACTCCTTCACAAGACTCCCCAGGTTCCGCCTGGTGTTTAGCTGTGGATCTCCTTCATCTGCCTCCATCTGATGCTGGATGATGTCTCCTGGGAGACAGTTATGCTAGGTTCCTGTCTGCAAGAATAACAGAGTATCAGTAATAATGCCAGGGGTTAGCTCTTTCCTATGGGATGGATTTCAAGTTGGGCAGTCATTGGTTAGCTGCTCTCTCAGTCTCTGCTCTTTCTTTATGCTTGCATATCTTATAAGCAAGACAACTTTTGGGTTGAAGGTTTTGCGGGTGGATTGATGCCCCCTCCCTCCTCTGGAAGTCCTGCCTGGCTATAGGACTTGGCTATTCCAGTCTCTATATCCCCATCTGGTATGACTCAGGTAGGGTCACCCACATAGACATTACATATCCTTTGCCATCTCAAGCCCCCAGGTAATCACCAGAGATGCTCCCCCATGTCAACTTGCATTCTCATGCCCAGCCCTCTCTTCCCCTCCTCCTCCTCATACCCAATCCCTGTTCTACCCCTCATTTCCTGTCCTACCCAGTTCCCTCTCTCTGGCCACCTCTGGTGACTATTAAGTTTCCCCTTCTGAGTGAGATTCGAGCGTCCTCTCTTGGACCCTCATTACCCAGTTTCTTTGGGTCTGTGGACTGTAGCATGGTTATCCTGCACTTTATGGCTAAGGTCCATGTACAAGTTAGTACATACCATATGTGTGTTTCTGCTTCTGCACTACCTCAATCACGATGATATTGCCAAGTTCCATTCATTTGCCTGGAAAATACATGCTGTCTTTGTTTTTAAAAGCTGAATAGTATTCCATTATGTAGATGTACCACATTTCCTTTATCCACTTATCAGATGAGGGACATGCAGGTTGTTTATAGTTTCAGATACAAATAAAGCAGTGATGAAAACAGTTGGTCAAGGGTCTTTGCATAGTGGAGCATCTTTTGGGTATATGCCCAGGAGTGGTATGCTGGGTCTTGAGGTAGAACTATTCTCAGTTTTCTGAGAAACTGCCAAGTTGACTTCCAAAGTGGTTGTACAAGTTTGTACTCCCACCAGCAATGGATGAGTATTGCCCTTGCTCCACATCCTTATCAGCATTAGCGATTACTTGTGGTTTTGATCTTAGCCATTGTGACTGGTATGGCAGAATCTTAAGGTCATTTTAAATTGCATTTCCCTAATAATTAATTAAGGATATTGAACATCTCTGGAAGTGCTTCTCAACCATTTGACATTCCTCTTTTGAGAATTCTCTGTTTAGCTATGAACTCCATTTTTAATTGGGTTATTTGGATTGTTGGTGACTAGTTTCTTGAGTTCTTTGTAAATTTTGGATATCTGCTCTCTGTCAGATGTAGGGTTAGTGAAACTCTTTTTTGTCCTATTGATGGTGTCTTTTGTCCATACAGAAACTTTTCAGTTTCATGAAATCCCACTTGTCAGTTGTTGATCTTAGAGCCTGAACCATTGGTGTTCTGTTCACGAAGTTGTTTTCTGTACCAGTGAGTTCAAGGCTATTCCCCACTTTCTTTTTTGTTAGATTTAATGTATCCGGTTTTATGTTGAGGTTTTTGATCCATGTAGACTTGAGTTTTGTGCAAGGTAATCAGTATTGATCTATTACAACAAATAAATGGTGGGCTGTTTTTGATTTTTTGTTTGTTTGTTTGTTTGTTTGTTTCAGAAAGTATAGCTGCAGGCATTGCCTTTCTGCATAAGGCTTTGTCACCTATTATGGAAAGCCCATCAGTAAGAACTCTCCTGGAGATTTCTTCTAGGGAAAGCAAGTGAGTTCTAATGGGAGAGAGGAGGAGTCACTGATAGATAGTGTTTCTTCAAGAAACCATGTTTCACTCCCCCTTGCTTTATGAATACCAAGTCATGGTCTTAAATTAGTGTGCCTCCCTCCCTGTTTGTTTCCCAGATAGAGTAAACCAGAACGTTTAAGGCATACATACAGCCCCACAATGCTGGCTGAGGACTGCCCCTCTTCCACTTACCAGCTACATGAGCTCAGGGTTATTTAGAATGCTTGGATCTCAGTTTTTCCCTCTATAATATGGAATGACAATAACAATTATAATAGATACTGTAATACAAACAGAAAATTCTATAGGAACCTGCTAGGGTCTGTGAAATTAAACAAGATAAAAAACCATTTACCATGGAAACACACACCAAATAAACGCTAGCTGCTGCTACACTATGTTATAATCATTTCACTATCTATATTCCCAAGTGTATAATAAACTCTCTGTAGTCACAGTGTTTGACAACTAGCTATCACTCAGAAACTGTTCTTAAATGGATGCTTTCTTTTGGGGGGAGAAATTCCTATACATACTTCTTTTAGAAGTCCTGCAGCCCCTAAGAACTCACAATGTTATTCTTAATGATTCCAATGAAGGCATCAATACAAAAACATCCCCAGTATGCATTGTGCGATGATGGACCAGATAGCATGCTCTGCTTCTGCACATATGTCAACTCCGGGATTTCTTCCTCCGCAATTTCTCCCTAACTGTGGATGCTTCTTGTACAATGTGACTGGTGAGTACAATCTGAAAGTGGAGAGTGGATGGAGATAATGTGGTACTTTATTTTGTAGAATATAAAAGATAATTCCTGTGTTCCATTCCAGATGTCTACACAAAGTGAGGTTCTTTTTTCCTATGATATGCTTGTCAATAAATGTAATTGTAGGTGAGGAAAATTTTATATATATATATAATCTTTTCAAAGTTGTTTTTCACAGAGGAGTGATATTGCCCAAGAGAAAAGTATGGGAGGCCAGGTCTAGAGTTTTGTTGATAACAAGTTGAGAACAGCTAAAGTCACCATCTTAATATTGCCTTTAAAACAAGTCTCTGAAGTGGGACATGATGTAAAAGAGTCTCCTCTCTCCTAGTCGCTAGCTATTTCTTGTCTCTGACTCCAGTACTTTCATCAGGCTTTACTTTTGAACTTCTGCTGTATTCTGAATAATGGCATGAAACTGTACTCTGCCATTTGAGAAAGAGTATGTGTGTGTGTGTGATATGAGTGTGCTTGTGTGTGCATGTATGTGAGTGTGTGTGCATGTGTGTGAGTGTGTGTGTTATGAGTGTGCTTGTATGCGTTATGAGTGTGTGTGAATGTGCTTGTGTGTGCACGTGTGTGTGTATTATGAGTGTGCTTGTGTGTGTTATGAGTGTGTGTGTGTGTGTGTGTGTGTGTGTGTCTGTTTACAGAGTCTCTTTTGGAAGTAATGTGCTGGAGAGAGAGGAAGTCATTAGTGTTGCATTATCTTCATGAAGCATGACAAGCGAAGTGTCCAGGCTTCATTGCATGTTGCCCACTGCCCTCACTGTTTCTCTACATGAAAATTAAAACAAAAAAGCCTCTTCTACTAATCGTCAGACTACTCCTTTCAAATAATTTAAACAGATATTAAGTGCAGAGGCCCTTCAAAATTGCAGTTTCTGTTGCATGGTCATTTACAAAGTTTATCTAAACTTTTTAACTGATATAATCTAATTTGATTATTTGAAATGTTGGGCATCCTCGATTGCAAATGAACACTGAATCATTTAATCTCTAATCATTGTTTAAAGTATCTTTTGCTATATAACATGGCTGGAAGATCCTTGGGACTAGTTCCAAATGACATGTAGAGGTTTATAAGACACTAAAATTCAAAGTCAGAAGTAACATGTGGCAATAATAGTCAGGGTGGCCAATGTTTATAAAAATCGACTTGCCAAAAGCATCTATAAGTGATATTAAACATTTAACAAATGCGTTTACTGAACAACATTGAAGAAATAAAAGCACAGAAAACTCTCATGCGCTCTTCAGGAGGAATGCGTGCCTGCCTTTTTATCCTGAAACTTACTTGTGGAAAAGGTTGTTATATCACACAGTGCTGCTGGTAAATGAAGAGAAGGTTGTTATATCACACAGTGCTGCTGGTAAATGAAGAGAAGCAAGACTCTTAGAGTCTACCCACAATCCAGACTTTCATCACTCTACATTCAAAGGTCAGGATGGGATCTTGTTACCTAGGAGAGTGGACCATTGTAAGATGCTCTAACAAGGCCAGGCCAAGAATTCCCGATGGAGTCAGAATACTGAATTAAGAGATAGCAACCCATTTAAGCAGGTAGATGCCCTACACCAAGTTATTAGTTACAAAGACCCCATTGTATCACTGATCTGAAGCCATCTGATTCGACTTTATCTCTTCATACAATGCTACACTATACCTCAGTATCATATGCCAAACCCTAATCTCATCTCTCCTCTCCAAACTGACCTGGAAAACTAACTCTCTCTCTCTCTCTCTCTCTCTCTCTCTCTCTCTCTCTCTCTCTCTCTCTCTAGTTCACAGTTTGAGATTACAGTCCATCATGGTGGGAAATGCATGAAATCAGTGGCTTGGAACATGTGTTGGCTCCATTCTCTGGGTTAGCTGTACTCTTTCCTCTTTGAAACAAATTAGTCCAATGACTGTAAATTCAGTCTCCCTCAAATTTTCAGGACATGGGCAAAATTTAGTCCAATTCTTTACTAGAATGTAACATAAATGGCCTCTAGCTCAATTCCCAGTAGCCCAACTCCACGGCTTTTATAGTCTGTATTACCATCAGCATTCTGGTCTGCAGAATTCTCACCAAGTGACCTATTCTGTTTATAATACTCTAGGGTTTCTTTGGCTAATACCACCCAAATCTTCCATATTCTTCTCTTAAACCAGTTTCAAAGGCCCAAAGACCATATAGATAACTTGATCACTAAGAAAGTACCCAACTTCTCAGTGCCAATTTTCAAAATAAATTACTTTTTTCATTATTGTGAGGATGTACCTGACAAATAGCACCTTAAGGAAGGAAGGATTTATTTGGGCTCATGGTTTGAGGGGACAGTTCATCACTTGGGTAGAGAAGAGGCATGGCAACAATAACTCTGGTGGTAGGAAAATGGAGCTGATGCTTACACTGCATAGAAGTCCAGAAGCAGAAAACCATGGTTGCCTTCTTCCGCCTCCTGAAAAGTCTTAACCCTCAGTATGGCTTGTACAAGTCATTACTTCTGTGTAAAACATTCCAGGCATTTCCAATCACATAAATGAACCCTTTTGCCAAGATCTATCTCAGCACAGACTTGTATATATTATTCTTTAGTTTTCAGTCTCCGTATATAAAACAAATCTGCTGAATCCTTCTCATAGCTAAATGGCTTCATGGTTTGTTTTTTTTGTCATAAATTGTATTTACAAATATTTATTTGCTTCCTGATTAAGTATTATGACACAGTCTCAATGTAAAGTTTATCTTTGCTTTGAAAAAGATTTTATTTTGCCAGAACTCATGTTGATCTTTGGTCTCCATATTGCAGATTGAAGAGATTCTAGAGACTTTAAGAGATCTTTAGGTCATTAACTTGGCTTCACATTGTTCTTGGAGGAAGTGCTTCATAACACAGGATCTGACTAGTTGCTATTAGAAGAGGTGGATATGAAGTGAGATTAATTTTCCCTCCATTGCCATGTGACCTTCTTCTGCCAAGACCTGCTTGCTATTCTATTCTTCTTGCTATGCTAGAATGATGAAATTCTAAGCTCTCAACCAATTTTCTCAGCAGATCCTGAACTTCTCATCCTTGGACAACTGGTTCGAATACAAATCAAATCCTTTATAATGTGCCAGTCTCAGGGACCTTGTCATAACTACTAACATAGTCTAATGTATGTCTGTTTTTTGTTATGTCTCCAAAGCTGGATGCAGTATATGGTATGAATATATAAATAAATGTTAGAAGTGTGACTAAAAGAACAAATGTGAAATGGTGACCAAAGATAAATAAATAAATAGATAGATAGATAGATAGATAGATAGATAAGGCATAACAGCGTGTATGGACATCTTACAGTCAAAATTGTTGATCCTCTATAGAGTGTCCCACTCATTCTCCACAGATGGGAATTTCCTTTTCTTAAGTTCCAAGAAAATATAGACTACCTCAGACCAATTGAATCCATGTCTTTGGAGGAACATGCTCCATTATATGATAGTATTAAAGTTTTCCACACATTTCTATATGTGATTAACACAAATATGAAATATATCAGAATATCCGGGAGCGCTTACTAAGCCAATAGCTCAGATATGATCCCAAGCAATATTGCAGATGAGGAACAGAGAGCTACATGGTAAAAGCCACTAACTGATAAACTTATATAAACACTAGCATGCTCAACATCTCCACATTTGCAGGCAGTAGAGTACTAGAAGGAATATTTTTGTGGAGGGAATCAAAATTGAAATGAAAATATCAGGCTGTGTTAGGCATAATTTCCAAGCACTTCTATGCTTCTCACAACTGAACAGAGATGCCAGAATCACAGGAGGCCATTCAGCCAAGGATGGAGGCAGCAGTAGAGCCTATTCTATAGCAACACTCCCTGTGTTGAGTGTATGGTGAAAATCACAATAGTAAGAAGCCCAGAGCATATTAATGAATAAAGATAACACCGAGGGTTGGTAATGTATCATACCTATAACAGATAACCTATAACTAGTATGTGATGCTTTGGAAGTGGCTACAGTACACATCCCAGCCTGTTGGGTTTTGGAAAGTTAACATACACTTGAAGAGGCAACTGCCTACACCTCTGCTTTAATTTATTCCTTAACACTTATTATTTATGCCTTATCCTGAGTGTTTTGGCAATTTAAGGAGGTCGTTTTCATAGGCAAAGGCAGGGAATGTGGTGCACCTTGGAATGCAGCCGACCTGCTCACTTAAGAGCCTCAGTACATCATTTCGCAATCACATAGCTCAGAATAATTTATACAATCAATTAAAGAGCATTATCAAGGGATGATTTGACAACTGTTGCCATGCCAACCAGTGAAGTAGACAGTGCCTCCATGTTTAAAGGCTGCACCTGGTGATGGATGTAGCAGATTTTGAGGACTCAGACAGAATCACAGATGTCCAAAGGTGTGGAGGGAACATGATTTAAAACTTTGATGTTGTGCCATTTTTACTGGCAAAAGGGTGTTGATGGCATGTTGTTCACTTTCTCATTAAAATTCTGTCATTTTTCACAGTGCTCTGCATTCATAGCTGAAAGCTGAAGTGAGAATGCACTTTACAGACTGATAAAATATGATAGCAAAATGGATGATGTTCATTTGCAGGCTGAATTAATTTTTTTTAAAAAAAAAAAAGTTTGTGTCAGTGCATTTATGAAAAGCCTGTTAATCAGGAACAACTTTACCAGCCTTAATGGATATATTTTTAAATACTTGTACATTAATAATTTAAATTTTGGATGGCAAATGGCTTCCAGTGCATTGAGTGGAGTAGACAGTGTGCTTTCCAGTGCCGAGATGTTGCCTGGCTTCTTGAAGCTAACGGATATGATGAAATCACTAAGCCTTAGTGATGGCAAGAAAGACTGGTGTTTTCTCTCCCTGAGTTTTTTCTGAAATCTAGAAAAAGCTATACATCTTCCTGAATATAGACCCTATAACTAGAGCATAGCTTATATCAAAATGATTGGCAAACCAGAATGTCATACTTTACCACTGTGTTACACAACGCTCTGGGTGTGAGAGACTGCCATGATATTGATTTAGAATTGTAATGATTGTAAGACTGGGATTCACAGCTACTCTTCACCTACTCTACTACTTGCTCTATGACACTGGCAATTTTTTAACCTCTCTTTCTCTGTTATCTCATCTATAAAATGGGAATAATAGTGGCCACATATTGAAGTAGTTGTGAGGTTTAAGCAAGTTAGAATATATAATGACAGCACATGAAATGTTTATTCTCATGGTTATTGGTATTATAATATTCATCATCATTACATGATGCAACCTTTCTATAAATAGTAGAGCATTAGTTGAGGTTCCCTATAGAGGAAACTAATGATGTCCGAAAGAATGGAGTGGTCTTAGGAAATGACACTGGTATAAAACCATTTTATGGAAATTAAATGCAGTAGAAAAATGTATGTATGGGTAGAGGATGGAGAAAAAAATGAGAGCATGGTGTGTCATTCTACAGGAAAAGCTTTCTTCTCAACACCACCTCCTTTCTCGGCTGTAACTCATACCCCACAAAGACAATAGACAGGAGCGTTTTGTAGGACAAAGAAACAACATGGACTTCTTAAAACAGAATATCTCCCCCAAGAGTTATGCTCTGAAACCAATTTAGCAATAAAAGATAATCTTTGAGCAGCTTAATCTGTGACTGGATCCTGAAAGCCTTCTGTGTTCTTTGTCCCCTGCTCTTCAGAGTTCAAGGACAGTCTTCTCTACTTGAGGAAGGGCAGATGAAACCAAAAGATTGATACACTCTAACTTGAGACTGAGCAGCAACAGACAAGAATGGGGTATTTTAAAGGGACCTCATGTAGCAGATTCTCCTCTGTGTACATGTAGCAAGAATGTTTGTGCATTGTAGGACTCACGAGATGATTTATGATTATTCAGTAAATGTGTTGTATAAAAGTATTTCTCTAGAAATTAATTTCTTCTAGCTTGAGTTTTCTACATATGTAATTTCCCTTTTCTCTTTGCTTTAACTTTGAGCAATTTTTTTACTTCCAGTATTACTTCTTTAACATAGCCAAGATTCATATTTTTTCCTTTGATGCAAATAGAAGAAAATCGATACCTGATTCTTTGTGCATGTTCATCAGTGGTATAAGGTTTCTCTGTTTAAAGCCCTTGGACAGAGAGTTTCCTTCCTAGATATTGGTTGCTTTTTCTATGATAATTGTCAATACCTTTTCATGTGGGAATAGAAACTTCATTCATTTATTGAATAAGCAAGCATTTACTGAAAACATACTATGCAATGAGCATCAGTGTTATAAAGAAATGTCAGCCAAGGTTCCTCCCCTTGAGGAATAAGCATTTTAAAATAGAAACCAAGAACGCTTGCAAAACAGATATTGATCCTCAGAGGCTACTGCATTTTTGAATATTTAAAAGTATCTCTAAATATTTCAACTTTTTTGGTCTTTGTATTGGCTCATTTGTGTTTGCTTGTCTCTCCAAATTTCTTGGTAACAGTGAAAGGTTTACCAATTATGAAAATTGGAGTCAGGGCCTTCAGTATTCACACATTCTTTCCCTGCCACCAGCTTCCTGTTTCTTCTCTTCATGCCTTTGCTGTCCTTTCATGGAATCATTAAAAATACCTCCCCGACTTCTGGAAACTCTAAGGTAGGAAAAGGGTAAGGACAGTCCTGAAGTGAGAGGCACAGTTCCTAAAACCCATCCTGCAAGGAAGGAGGGATGTGTTGTGGCAAAGGCCTGGCTGCTGCTAAGATGAGTCTTTTGTCATTCATGAATCTCCAGTCTCTATTGAAGACAAATAGCGCACATTCCTGCAAGTCAGTATGGGGGAGGAGGGCATTGGGAGGAAGCTCTCCCCAAACCAATGTGAAACCTCTAGGCAAAGGGATTTCAAAACTAGTGGTTAAAGGAAATGAAAGACACATGGAAAGACAGAGATAAAATATGAGTTTACTTCAAAGTTACTTTACAACATACAGATGATGTGGCTTTAAAGAGAGTTGAAACATGGGGTAATTACGAATTTGCTCATAAGACCAAAGTGTGCAGAAGTACTAGCGAAGATGGCAGCCTGCAGACCCTATCTCCCCATTTGGATTTGTCTTCTTTAAACTTCAGCATAACTTGGGTGTGAGGATGGGAGACTGTGTATGACTGTTTCATGGTTAATCTCTGTAACTTTTGTTTAATTTTTTGTTTAATTTTTTTTCCCCTCAGAGATTTTAGGCCAGAAGGACTAAAAGACTTAACCTATTTTAAACATCATCATACCAAGCACATCTAGAGAAAACAAGCAGGTCCTTTTAATTTCTAAACTGCCTCTTAAATGTTATGACTGAGTCATGATTTACTAAGTGCTTTCCTTGGCTAGTATGAAGCTGGAGCTTCCTGGTCAAGGAGTTCAGGTTTGACATCTAATGGATAAATAATAATTACCATCTTAATTTATATGCAGAATTTTGGGCTCTGCAATAGACCCTCTTACAAGTGAAGTATATATCAACAATAAAGGAGGCAGTAATAACATACATTAAGCATTTATATACAGTGTGTTGAGCACTGTGCTTGGTGGTTTCCTTATATGGACAGATTAAGTGCTTATGCTAAACCTCTGAGAAAACTTTTATCAATTCCATTGTTTTACTCTCTAATTCCATCTACTTCTGAAGCTGTGTAATAGTAGTATCTAACTCACTGTTTTTATGAGGATGAATTGGTTTATATAAATATAATGTGCATTTATATAAGATTTTTTAGGATAATAAAATTGTGCTAGAATGCTAGGTTCTTAGGGTACTTCAGGATATGAGGTGTGTTATTTGTGATACTGATGTCATCTTTAGGATCACCACTTTACACATGGAGAATTGAAGCTCAAGGAAGCTAAATAATTCAAGTAGACTAAATAACAGAGTGAAAATTTTAATTCAGATCTATCCAATTCAAATATTGGTATTATTATATCTTCCCAAGTAACAGGGAAGAATAATATTTATCTAATAATTTAACAATTATTAGAAAAATAATTAATCTTAACTCTTCTGTTTCTAAACTTGATCCAATGGTGAATTTTTAAAAAAACACACCAAAACACTGTTGTAAGAGACTCATGCACCAATGTAAATAGTAATAACGTATATTAAATGACAATAAAATGACAGGTGATAGATACTACAAGGCAGGACAAATTTATTTCTCAAAGAGTGATGGAGACAATGTGTTTCCATGTGTAATAATGTGTTTGAAAACAATGTTAGAGAGAGTTGAAATTACCCTGACTGTTGAAAATAAATTTTAACAATTACTATAGCAGCATTGGTTCCCAGAAATACTAATATAGTAAATCATGACAATGTTAGTATTACATAATGCATTATCTTACTCCAGAGATTATTACAAGTAATTTTTACCAAATATATAAAACTTAGAAGCTGTATCTTAGCGGTAGGGCCCATGTTCTGTTTTCCAGCATTACCAAACAGCAAACAGACAAAGAGTTCAAAGGCAAGGATTTAAAAAAGAAAAGACTGGAATAAAGTACACATAACAAAGAACAAACAATGAACAATAAATGGTAGAAATCTCTTGCAAAAATCAATGCCTTGAGGGGTGGACATGATGGTCATATCTCATGTGCCTATTCACCTGGTATCGCAAGGGTCTGTAGCAAGCAATGGGTAAAGGTAAAGACACGGAAGAGTGGACCAAGGACTCAAGAGGTTTTCACCTAAGTTCCAGGAACAAGGAAGCAGAGACCCTCCTATTAAAGTTATGTCAATGGAAATAATGTGGTTAAGAAGCCTGCTTTCCAATGTTATTTTTCTAACATGATGACAGGGAGCCTACTGGATACAGTTAGGCCTGCCTACAATTGGTGTACATGAACATCTCATAGGGACCTGCAACTTCCCTTTTTTAAACAGAAGTCATTTTCCTCACCAAGAGTCCATAGGTTTGTTCTTAGCACAATCCCAAAATACTTCCTTTCCTCTTCCTCATCCTCTCACACCGAGCAAGCATTTATGCCCATCCCACTCCCTGAACTTCTTCCTCTCTCTTCCTGTCTGTCTCTCTCTTCGCACACCACATGTCCCACTCAGCAGGCTATAAGACCACGGAGAAGATTCTTATCAAATCGCAAATGGGACCGTGCCCATTTGCTTTGTGATAAAATCTGAACCTGTACCGCTGCTAACAATGTTCATCACTGGGCTTCTCGAGAGCCATCTTTCTTTCATAGCATGAACAACAACTCCTGCCAAAAGCCTGGCCATGCTCCAAAGGGGCCAAGAGTTTTTAACCTCTACTTTGTTTATCCAGCTCCATTGGCCAGGCTGACCTTCCCCTGTGTGCGTGATAGTGATGAGCAGTCAAGTTAGTTCTAAGCCTCAGACTCCTTCCTGCTCTTAGCAGTCATCCGTCATTGGCCGTCTGCTTCACTGTCCTCATTTCACCTCTAACCTACTTTGGTGACTGCACTTTAATAGACTTTACAATTATTTTTCAACCTATATTCCTTGAGTTCCTTGAGGTTACAATATTTACTTATTCAGACTTGACCCCTTAATATCTTAGCAAGTCCTGACCTATTTCAGTTATCAATAAATACGGTTGAAATATTTAATAAATTAGGAACTTAGATATATGTTTGTATATATATATATTCATTCTGTAGTATACACATATATTTGTATACTTCAGTCTGTGTGTGAAGTATACACATGAG
The DNA here is from genome assembly GCA_019843965.1 of Rhynchomys soricoides. Taxonomy (NCBI): domain Eukaryota; kingdom Metazoa; phylum Chordata; class Mammalia; order Rodentia; family Muridae; genus Rhynchomys; species Rhynchomys soricoides. Next base: position 10,284,853 of record JADRCH010000077.1, read on the forward strand.
TATATTACAGTATGTGTATATTTCTGGCTTGTGACTCTGTAAAAGCTTTTCTTCCCAAAGTATTCTGAGGGGACAAGGGGCATATTATAACAGTATAATAAAAATTAATTTGTTCATAAACATCTAACTACAATCTGCTTCATCCTTATAATGTTACTTATAAGTGCATGATTTCAGAGCTGACTACTTGGTATTTATAATTAATTGGGCGACTCATCCCTGGGGAAGACTATTTTCTACCACTCCCAGCATTTAACAATACTTAAAGAAAAGAGGCCAGAGGCCATGCATGTGAAAGAGACCAATCGGGTGAATACATGGAAGAGGATGTAGGAAGGGAAGGGGAAATGATGTAATTACAGTTTAGTTTCAAAAATAAAATAATTTAAGTGGACTTGTTAAAGGAAATGGGGGGTTGTTTAATCAGAGCAACCTGAGGAAAAAGGCTCATATGGTCAACATTTAAAGTCAGATTGTTGCCGGAGAAAGCCTACGTGTTCACCTCTCAGAGTTACCAGAAGATAACGTTGGGTCTTCCTCTGATGATTAGAGGTCTGAGGACACGATGGGAAAGTCTGAAATGATTCCAGTCTTCCATCATGCTGCATAGCAAAGGAGGTCTCTCTCCAACTGGAATCATATCACACAGAGGGGAGCTGACTCATTCTGGGATAGACTTCCCAGAGAAAGACCTGACTTTAAGGAATTGGGTTCATTTAAATAAAATGGAGCAGAATTGAACTTGCCCTTCCAGAGAAGCCCTGAAACTTGTCCTTGCCTTGTGCTCCCTGCTGGTTTCTCTGACTTCCTATTTCTAAGAAAGAAGAGTTTTTTAAAAGGGCTAATGTATTTTTTAAAGGATGCAAGAGAGTTCTTAGTCATTGAATAGCTCTTACAAAATAATATCATGATGAGTTAAGTGAAAATTAGAACCACGTGCCCTAAATTTCCCTGAAACACACACACACATACACACACACACACACACACACACACACACACACATCCTTTAAAATGGCAGAGGAAAGTGCCAGGAAAAAAAGATGTTTTTAATTTGTTTGAGTTGAAAACATTGGAAACATATTTTGAGGGGTTTGCCAAGGATTTTCCAAAAACCATTGGATTTCTCATAAACTCTGAAAGATGTCTTTCTTTTGAGGAACAGCAGGGTTTAACCAGTTCAGTTTCTCCAGCCTGAACTCCCATTTCTCTCAACTGTTACTGTCTCTTTCCACTTAACTTCTTAGTTACTAAACTGGGGTCAAAACTAAATTATGTGTAATAATCACTATGGAAATCAAAAGGAAAATACTTCATCTTGTTGCCTTTTTGTTTCTAAGACAGAAAGAGGGACTGATCTTAATTCAGAGTGGGAGCTAGGGATGCATGCAAAGAAGACAGCAGTGGCCATCTCTATAGGTCAAGTAAGTGTTAGGGATAGACATGACAGTTATGTACTGCCTAGAGCTGCCACAAACTTAATGGTTAAATTTCCATCGCCCAATTGTTTGATTTTTAAGTTTGGATGATAACTACGAAAATTCAGAGCAACAAGCCCAAAGGGGTATTCTTCAGAGAAACCTCAGAGACACCTGCTGTTGGACTCTCATCATCTCCATTTATCAGAGGAGAACAGCTTCTCAAACCTAAGGCTTGATCCTGAGAAGAAAGTTTCAGTCTTTACATTGTAGATCTACATAGTTCTACCAAGCCATGGGATGGAGAATAATTTAGGGGCAGTATATGCAATGTTGTGAATATGACACCATGTGTAGTGTGTATTTAAACGTGAAAGCTCTTGGAGGAGAAAGGGAGAGGGAATAAGTGATGTCAAGGACAAAGAGATAACTCTACTTTTTGACTTCAGGAATGTCTGTGAATAGAATCCCATCTTCTCTGGTTTAATTAAACTGGGGGCCTCAGAAGCCAAATCAATTTCTAATTTTAACAGTGTGAATTTGTCTTAAACATGCCAGCCATAATAATTCTTTTTCCACATACATTATCTTTAAAAGCATGCTGTCCCATGCCAAAGACTATGGTGGTCAAGTAGCTCTACAATTTGGTAATTTGTTTTGTGCAACTTTCTGGGCCAGAAGTCAACATTTGATCCAATGGCAACCAATCACAAGAAGACCCACAAGGCCTGCATTAAAGAAATCCTGTAATTTCTGGCTTATTCCCAAAAGCCTGGCTTAAATAACTAAGATGCGTTGGTCATTTCTGTCAATTTCCAAAATAAACCAATCATTGTTAAGAGCCAGTGCTCAGCCTCTACATATAAAGCTGAAACTGGAAGAGCTGTAGGAACCTTAAATTATACTAAAGGGTACTATACAGGAGAGATAAATGAAAGAAAATGGAGTCACAGGAGCCAGCCCTCTATCTGGTACCCATGGATGTATAGAACGATGCCTAAGATCCACTTTCATGACCCCAGCTAGGAATTTAAGGGCTTGAGGTTCTCTGTTCCTCAGAAGATTTTCGTTGCCAATCCATGTAGATCTGAACAATAATGCCTTCTAATTGATATTCCTGTGGAGCCAGGACTTTTATTCATAACCATATATTTCATAATGGAATGTCCTTTCAGTAAAAGACACTGTGTCAGACCTTGGTGGCAACCGCGTGAAGCAGATAGTCAGCCTGTTGAGGCGCGGTTCCTCCAGAGATAGCATCAAACCACAAGACTGAGTTCAAGTACTTAGCTAGTCATCTTTCACTTCCCTTTTTCATGTGGGTTTACCCTCTGCTCCATGAGACTTCTTGGGATCTCATCTTTGTTGAAACTTACAAAGACTCTCTCATTTTATTTTTCTCTCTTTCCTAGTCTCTCTTCTACCAGCCTTGCGTGGCTTGGGTTTAGGGGTCTTCCCACTTCCGTCTCCTGTGCGATAGTACGTTCCACCATGCAAATCAAGACAGGGAGGAGGACCACTCTGAATTTGCCTGGAATTATCATTGCAAAAACAAAAGAATCAGTGATACTCCTGTTTAAAGACGAGATTTTTACACAGAAGACTTCCAGCCTCGCACCTCTCTGTGCTAAGCACAGAACCCACAGCCTGGCTAGGTAGGAAAAGACTGGAAGAATCATAATATTGTTCTAGTCTAAGAGTGATAGTCACAGCAATGGCAGCTATTAGTCGTAACTATCTGAAACTGTATATATGACTAAGCCAATTCATATATCACTGAGTTTTCACACATTATTAACGAATTTGTTCTAAAATGGGAATGTATTGATATGAACCTCTAAACCTAACTTCCAAAACCGGAAATTGTAATTTTAGCTCTAAATTAGCTCTCTGGCTAGCTTTTAGATTTACTACTGAATTGAGCGTTTACCTTATTTTGTATTTGAACGTCAAACCCATTTCTTCAAAAATTTCTGACACTAGCTGCAAATGGCACAGCCGTGTGATCTGAACCCAGGCTTCACATGCAGGAATAAATTTCCCTTGCCTTTGAGGCTCTGTGCTCTAATAGAACTGGTTTCTAAGCAAGCTGTGAATGGTTTATCCTTTGACTAATAATTATAACTACCTAACTGTCCATTTTACCAATGATTAGTGCAAAGCCAACTATGTCCCCAACAAATGTGTATGAAGCACAGAGACTTGAAAATGGCTGAAGTTAGATATCTTCTGACTCTGATCTTTCAGGAATAGAATGGGGGAAATGAGACAAGGGAAAGATCTCTCAAAGTGGCCCAGCACTTTATAGTTCAGAACAGTGGGCTTCTTCATTTTTAAATTGTAATTGCCTAGAACAATTCAAAACAACTAATGTCTATCTCACCCATAGAGTTATTATTTGTCCTCCATGTGATTCTGCATTGCAGCATTTGGGAACCTGGCATTTCATGTGCCTCTACTCCACTGGTTAGACAATGTGGAGGTTAGTAGATGCTGTTGCATGTCTTACATCAGAATTAACCAAGCAAATGCTCTGGCTTGGTAGTCAGCTATCCTGCATTACTATAGTCGTTAAAGACTTGATAACATTTCGTATTTGTAAACCACAAATAAAAGTCTGTATGCTAAGAGTCTTTGCAATTTTAAAGATGGTTTTACCACAAATTTGAACAATAAACATTTTTAAAGTGTTAAGTATTTTTTTAGTATTTCTTGTGTTTATTTACAATCTACACATATTTAACAAAAACATAATTTTAGGTCATCCATAGTATCCAAACTAAATTTTCTTCAGTGATTTTAACCTAATTCAAAGAAGCAATTGTTCAATATGAAAAATATATGTTTTAATATATATCTATAATTTATAATAATATAAATTTAACATATATATCAATAACTATAATATTTATATAAAATATTAAAATTCATATTTCAATCAAGCTATGCCTAGTTATACTGTCAGTATGCACTCAGCTCTTTGAAGTTTTGAGCTTCCTTTTCTTTTATTGGTGACCTACTTATTGTGTTACTAGTAAGATTTATTTTGTTATTATTAATGTTTTAGAATCAACTGCACATTCAAATTTACTTATTGAATACCCTTAGGTATGAACCAGATCACATGTTTTGAGTCCTTTTCAGATAAGTCTACACCCTACCCTGCACTACTCCAAATTATATAAAACAGTATTTTGTCAGGATGTACGTTACCTTGAAAAACTGTTTTACAACAAACCGCTTATTCCATTTTGAAAGTGGAGGATCATTGGGCTCCAGGGTGGACCTGAAACAGTGGCATCTAACCTGCTTCAGCCATGCCACATGCTGATAAATGACTTATTCTTGGAAGTAGGAAGAATGGAAGTAGGAAGAATTTATCAGGGTGAACTGACATAGTAGAGGCACATGTGTATTAAAATCACATCAGAGAAGCCAGGTCCAAGACATTATTGAACAAGTCAGACACAGGAAGGAGTGTAACCCTCTCACCTGGACCCCATAAAGCAGTACAGTAGATGTCTAACAGTTAGATGATTGCAGTCTGATATCCCGTGTGCATCAAAGATGGACAGGCAGAGAATTTCTTGAAATGCTTTATAAAGTGTTAGTGATTATTATTTAACTGTACCGTAACCACATTGCATTTCAATGGTGCCACCCATTTCCATCACTATCTTTTCGGGCCCTCAGGGTTGCGTGGCTTTTATCTTTGTCTTCCTAATAGCTAGTGCAGAATTTGTTCCTATAAAGGCAAGCAACTGTAACACCTCCTGTGAATAACTTAATAGATAAGCCTAAACCTGTAGCAGAATAGGTAGAAAGAGCAGTATGAAAATCAACTGCTAGGCTTTGATCTGTGCCTCTCATCTCTTACTTCTGTGGGTACAGAAATTTCCACTGCTATGTGAGGACTTGAGGATTTAACCCGTAACTGATAGTCAATGACTCTGCTCACTCAGTTGTGTGTCTTGCTCCATGCTGTACATTAAAGACAATGAGATGAGTTAGACATGTGTCCTTTCTGAGGTTGCTCCCAATATGGTGAGGAGGAAAAGTTATATCCATCACTTCCCTGCTTCCTGTGTGGGGAGGGTTAGCTCAAAAATTGTTAGTAATAAAAAACACAATAAGACAGACAGACAGTATTTTATATCAGGGCTCCTGATGCCGTATCTTATCTGTCATCCGTTTTCTGTAAGATAGTATTAAAAGGTAATGGAATCAGCACACTCTGAGCTCTGCGAGATGCAAATAACTCATACATTAATCCTGTGGCTAAATAATAGTTTTGAAAGGATCTTCCATATTTATTTCATTGAAGAGAAAACATTCACATTTTTATATTCTGAGTGAAACAAGACAATAAAACCTACACAGTGGTTTCATGTTGAGAACGACACTGAGTTTGTAAGCAATCTACATATTCAAGCAAAGGTTTGAAGATACCTGAAACTTCACCTCCAAAGAACTGTCATCTGGAATCAGTAAATATTCAGTATTACTTACTCAAATAATTGTTTAAATTACTAAAGTCACAGGAAAGAATAAAAAGGTCGTTGGCATCTTGACTCACTTACATAAACCCTGTAAATAATTCAAGTATTTTTTGGTCATGCTGTTTGTTTTCCATCAACAGGATTAAGGTCTGTACTTAGAAGATTTTCTTCCTTTGTTTGTCTAATATTCTTTCAACAGATGTCTTAGGAAAAAAAGCACAGATTCAAAACCAAACTTGAATCCAGGCTCTACTCCTGATATTTTGTGGCCTAAGCAACATCATCTGTTATACAGCAATATTAGAGCTTACCACACTGAGGTAGTGTGACTATGTATAATGAAAAATAATGCATATTTAATAACGTGATTTATATAATTTAGTAAATTACACATCATGTAAAGACATCTGAAGCAACACAAATGCTCCACAAATATAGATGCTCCCTTCTATAATGAGCCCCTTAAATACTTCTCACTAAGTCAGATGATAAATGTTTTCGTGTTTGTTGCCTTGTTTGTTGAGACAGTCTGGTGTTCCCCAGATTATCCATGAACTCACTGTGTTTCCAACAAGGATGGTCTTGAATTCTCCTGCCTCCGTATTCCAAGAGCTGGGACTACAGATGTCAGCCATTACACCTGGTTTATGCCATGCCAGAGAATACACCCAAACTCACACATGCTAGCAAGCACGCTATTAAATGAGCTTCACTCCAGGTCTGAACTTCCTTTTTTTAAAAAAAAAAAAATACTTTTTAAAGATTTATTTATTTTATGTATATGAGAATATAGCTCTCTTCAGGCACACCAGAAGAGTACATCAGATCCCATTACAGATGGTTGTGAGCCACCATATAGTTGCTGGGAATCAAACTTCTAGAAGACTTCTGGAAGAGCAGTCTTAACCACTGAGCCATTTCTCCTGCCCCCGAACTTCCTTTAATGACATGGTTCATCCACTGTCTACATAATGATTTCTGCCTCGTTCATCAGATAGACATTCTCACATCTGATCCCAAACCACAGGCCTCCTCAACCATAAGCCCACAGATTTTTTTCCTCCTCAGAACCTGTCCTTTGCTTTAAGCATACCAGCTATCTGGGCTGTCCACTGACCCTAAAACAGTCTCTTTATCTTCTTTACATCCATCTGAGCTTCTTTTCTTGTCCTTGTAACATCATTTGACTTCTTATATAAGACTAAAGTACATCATGTAACAAGAAAACATATGTGTGTGTGTGTGTATGTGTGTGTGTTTCACACAGTGTTATCAGGGTCTTAAACGCAAAGACATGGTCTTAAATCTTTTTGTATTCTTTCTACCTCTAAGCACGCAAGCCCTATCACGTGAACACATACTAGAAGGCTTGCTGAATTGAAATCACTTATTTGACATTAAGTAAGCATATCAATAAGTCAAGCACATTTTCTTCATTTTTAAGTTAATTTTATGAATTATATTAACATTGACCTCAAATTAATTATACTTAAAAGTAGCAAGACTAGAAAACGAATGACCATTGCTAAAGGAGCCAAGAGAATCTATGTAGGTATCAGAAGAAAGAAGGGGGCCTGGGAAAATGGCTAAGTTTCTAACTTGCTTGCTGTGTAAGCACAAGAATGTAAATTAGATCCACAGAACCCATGGGAAACCTGGACACAGCAGTGTGCAGCTATAACCTCCTCACAGAGAAAGCAGAGACAGGAATACCTGTAGCTTGCTCCCCAGAAAGTCTAGCTAAATTAGTAAGTTCTGGGTTCAGTGAGAGACCATATCTCAAATAACAACAACAATAAAAACTACAACAACAACAATAACAATGTGGAGAGCAACTGAAAATTATATCCAATGTTACCTTTGGTTTTTCTCTTCCCCTACCCACCCCCACATGAACATTCACATGTATGCATATATCATATACTCATGACTACACAAGCATGTGTGTGCATGCACACGCACATACACAGGGGGTCGGAGGCCTGGAAAAACCTCAATTATCTGCCCTCTCCTTTAAAGAGACATGAAGTTTCCTGGGGTGGAATGGCACACAGGCTGGTAATTTGTTGCAAGAATTCTAGAGCCATATTGCCTGGATTTAAATTACAACTCCACTAGCTACTGCTCAGAACTGTGGATGGGTGACTGGACCCTACGCACTTGCTACAAGAATGAGATCTGGATGATGAATACAACGTTGATGTGTGTGAAGCATGCAGGACAGTGCCAAACACGCTGAAAGTGCTACATAAGTGTTTATAAACAAATAAGGGACATGTGTCCTAGAGGAAGTCCCCAAGGAAACACAAGTCAAAACACAGACAAAGAAGTGATAATTGATGAAACAAAGATATAGAGAAGGGTTGTTTTTTATATATATAGTGTGAGCTCTAATCTATATCTGAATCTTTGTCAGGCTTAGTGAATGCAAAGCATTGGGCCCTATACCAGAACTGCTGATTAGATTTTATAAAAGGAATGTGGAAATTCAGGAAGTTGAGTTTGAATAAGAGTGCCAGGGAGTCTTGATAAGTTCTTGGTCAAAGCCATGCTGGGGAAGTGTGGCCTGAGGCCCAGAAGCATCTCTTGGAATGTTATTAGAAATGTCAAACCTCTCCTAGACTTGGAAATGGTTGTCAGCAAATTAGCAGGATATTAAAACAAATGACCAGTAGCTTGTATTAGGAGGTAGCTCTGGGGATGAAGGGCTTGCTGATGGGTGTGACTACAGCCACATCTGTAACCCAAGAACGGGGGGGGGGGGGGGGGGAGGTAGGGTAAAGACAGGTGTTGCCTTAGTTTGCTATTTATTGCTATGTTAAAAAATGAGCAAAAGAAACTTGAAAAGTAAAGGGCTTATTTGGCTTTCTTCATCATATTTGGTATCTTGATCATATTCCATTATTGAAGGAAGCAAGAGCAGAAATTCATGCAGGAACCTGGAGGCAGGAACCATAGAAGAACACTGCTTACTAGCTTGCTCTCCAAGAGTAAGTAGATGCTCATAAACATGCATATGCCCTCCCCACATTAATTGATTAAAAATAAAATCACCGAAAAAATGAAGACAATGCTATTAGATGGGAAAATCTTCCATGCTCAAAAAATCAACAAAATTAATTTTCCACAAATGGCTACATTACCAAAAGTCATTTATAGCTTCAAAGAAAATGACTATATTATCAAAGGGCATTTACAGCTTCAGTGCAATCCCATCAAATTCCCATGCCATTCTTCAGAGAATTAGAAAAGCTAGTCCTAAAATGCACAGGAAAAGTAGCAGAATCCAAATGGCTAAAGCAATTCTTAAGCAGAAAAAGTAACACTGGAGATATCAAAATATATGATTTCAGGTTACACTACAGAATCATGGTATTGGCACAAAACAGATAGAGACCACTGGAATGAAATAAAGGACCTAGAGGTAAATGCAGCTAAAATACACTGACTTTCTGGCAAAGGTGTCAAAAATAAACACTAGAGAAAAGACACCTTCTTTAACACATGGTGCTGGGTGAAATGATCATACATCTGTAATGAACTTTTCTTCCTGTCATATAACTGCAAAAATAAGTGTAGGGTTTTTCTTTCTTTTTTTTTTTTTTGGTTTTTTGAGACAGGGTTTCTCTGTGTAGCCCTGGCTGTCCTGGAACTCACTCTGTAGACCAGGCCGGCCTCAAACTCAGAAATCCACCTGTCTCTGCCTCCCGAGTGCTGGGATTAAAGGCGTGCGCCACCACTGCCCGGCATAAGTGTGGAATTGAATACAAACTCTAAGGTATAGCCTGAAATTCTGAAACTGCCTGAGGAAAACACAAGACAAACATTTCAACCTTAAAGGACAGATAAAGAGTTTCTGAAAAGAACTCTATTAGCATAGATATAATCCCAAGAAACACCAACTGGGGGTACAGGAGCTTACTTGAAAGCTATTTGCACAGCAAAAGAAAGTACCAACAGAGGGAAAGACACCTCAGAGTGGGATGTCTTTTTCAATTACATCCAATGGCAGAATCATATTTAAGTCAAATAAAGAACTCAAAAAATTTGAGTGATCAACAACAAAAGAGTGGATGAATAAATACTCAAATAAAATGGATAATTCTCAATAGGAGAAATACAAATAGTCAATAAATAGACTTAAAAAGCTCATTATCCTTTGGCCTCATGAATACACATTATAGTAAACTACATTATACAAAAATTAATTGATATATATATATATATCAAATAGGAGAAAATACATTTGGGAAAATTAGACTAGCTCATGAAAATGTTTTAACAAAACCCACTACTTCGCATGTTAACTTTAAATTTTAATTAAAAAAAAAAATACACCAAGATTCCATCTCAACCTCAATTTGAGTCCTTATCCTCGAGGAAACAAATGACATCAAATGCTGATGAGGACATTGGGGAAAATAATTCTTATGCATTTCAATTACGAAAGTATGAAAACCAGTATGGAAGTCATACCCAAATCTTAAGACAGAATTATATAATCCATTCATATCACCCAGGTGTATACTTGAAGGATTCTAAGTAAGTCTACCACAGATACTTGAGTCTCCCTACTGATTGCACTATTTAAAATACCCAATATAGCAACCCATAGATGAGTGGATAAGGAAAAATATGATATATACATAATAGAATTGGTCAGCTCTAAAAAAGGCAAAATACAACATTATATAGAAATGGTTGACGTTAGACCATGTTAAACAAAATAAACCAGACGAAGAAAAGCAAATATTTCATCTTTTCTCTTGCATATAAATTCTATATTTAAAAGGTATATACTTTATACTGATATGTATTTTATACATATATATGATTTGAAAGTATAAAGAAACCGTTGGGTGAGAAGGATCCAGTAGAAGTGAAAAGAAGAACATAATGAATAATGAATATGAGCAGAATACAAGAATATATATACAAAAACATCACAACAAAACCCACTATTTGTTATGCTAGTGAGAAAGCAATGCATAGACACAGAAATGCAGTGCTTCAGCCACCACTCAAACCTGCTGAATTAGAATCTTCATTTTGACAAACTTGGATAGCTTGTAGGTAATTTTGACAAGTGTCAGTTCTAGAAGATGAGTACTTTAGAGACTTGGATGCACTAGTTAGCAGGAATGTAATTATTTTTATACCACTTCATTCCCATTAATTTATAGAGGAAAGGTTGTCTTCTTATAACCTGGAGAGAAATAGGGGGTAGAAGTTTTCCATGCACACTTATCAACTGATACTGTATGTAGGTTTCTGACCCATGCCGGGCACCAGCTCTGTTCTGTAAGAAATAGCAGCCAAGGCAATGGTGTGAAAAATAAATCCTGAAGCCCCAGAAATTCAATCTGTATGGGTTTATTTCTCCATAGAATCTAAGTGAATATTCCTGTTCAACAAGTGGAATTGTGTTATAGTAATGATATCATTTAGATAAGGACTTGGAGAAAGGACTGAAGGAGCTGAGGGAGTGTGCAGCCCCAGGGAGGTAGCAACACTGGCAATTGGCCTGACCCCCCATATTTCTGGAGACTGATCCACCAACTAAAGAAGACACATGGAGGGACCCATAGTGCTGGTCACAAAGACTGCAGAGGAGGGTCTTGTTACCCGTCAGAGGGAGGAGAGGCCCTTGGGTCTGAGGGTGTTATATCCCCCAGTATAGGAGAATGTCAAGGAGTGGGTGGGGGTGGGGTGGGGAGGTGGGTTGGAGAATATCCCCATAGAGGCAGGGGGAGGGCGGAGGGAATGGGGAGGTTCCAAAGGGGAGATCTGGAAAGGGGGAAACATTTGAAATGTAAATAAAATATGAAAATAAAAAAAAAAAAATAAGGACTCTCCTATGACTCTTCCCTTTCTCCACTACATACAGAGACCCCCACAGTTTCCCTTGCAGAAAGCAGGCTGGTAGAGAAACAGAAATCAGGGATCTCATGGGTGATAGCCTGTGGATACAGGTCCTGACTGAATATGGTGTGTGTTCTTTCCTCCCAGATGCTGTTGACCACAACTCAGACACATGGTGACCATATCTAAAACAAGGAAACAGGCTTGCTGTGTGATTACAGATGGGGAGACTGTGTAACTGGGTGAAAACACGTCAATGTTTGTCCTTATAGACTTACTGTGTAAAAGATAGGGACATAGTAAAGAGCCAGACAGAATAAAGTTAGTATTGGGGGCAGCTTAAGAAACCTGATTGAATTGAAATTTCATGTATGAGGCATCGATGAACATTTATTATTAAGAAAAAAATTAAAATGAGTAGTTCATCAAACTTTTTCCGAGACTCTGGATGGTGAGAATCAGTACATTTTTGGTTGAGAAATGGGAAACTCAAGATCCAAAGATATTAAATACCTTGCCAAATTGGTGTAGAAATTCAGATTCCTCAGTATGTGCAGCCAGGGCTGTGTTGATATCTTTGGCCAAGGGCAGCGTGGTTATCTATGATCTGTGGTGCTGCCTGAAACCGTATTGATGTCTATGTGCCATGCTGCCCCTGAGAGACATTTTGGGTCTGTGATCCTGCTGCAGGCAGGGCCTGTGTTGTTGTCCTTGGCCCATGTTACTAATGAGGGCATTTGTGGCTATCCATGTTTCATGTTTTCACCAGAAACCATGTGGAAGTCCGTGGTCCTTGCCTCCTCTGACCATAAAGAGCAAGAAAGCTACTTTTGAAATGGTATCTATCTCTATTGATGACTTAAGAATCACAGTAGAGAAAAGGGGACATAGAAGGCTTCTGTGACAACCCCATACTCCAACCCTATCCCAAGTAATAGCTTAGACATTAAACCATCTAAGAGAACTCTTAAGATGTGATAAGGATGCTAAAGTGTAGTTCTCCACAAACGATTGCTTCTGGAGGGGGCAAGAGTTAGGAAGGATTCGGTTTTCTGATTTATTTTCTCTACCAATCTATCTACTTATTCACTCTACATCTCTTCCCATTCCCCCCACAGTTGCCCCCCTTCCTTACTCTCTCCTTAGAAAAGGGGAGATCCCTGCTGGGTAACAACCCATCATGACACCTCTAGTCACTGCAGGACTAGGCACATCCTCTCCCACTGAGGGTAGACAAGGCAGACCAGATAGAGGAACAAGATCCATAGGACAGCACCAGAGTCAAGGTAAGCCCCAGCTCCAGATGTTCAGGGAGCCACATGAAGATCAAGTTGCACATATATAGCACATATTCAGGGTGGAGGGAGATGAATGGACTAGGTCCAGGCAATGCATACTCTTTGGTTGGTGGTTCAGTCTCTGGAAACCCCATTGGTCCAGGTTAATTGACTCTGTTGGTCTTCCTATGGAGTCCCTGTCCTCTCCTGGTTCCTCAGTCCTCCCCACAGCTCTTCCACAGACTTTTCAAGTTTCATCCAAAGTGGGTCTCTGCTTCTACCTCAGTCAGCTTCTGTGGACTCCCAGAGGATTGACATGCTAGGCTCCTGTCTGCATGCATGAAACAGAGCATTATCAATAGTGTCAGTGACAGGTTCCAACCCATAAGAAGAATCCCAACTTGGGCCAGCGATTGACTGGCCATTTCTTCAATCTCTGCTCCATCCCTGTCCACATGGTTTTCTTTAAGGGGCTGGCCACTAGGAGTTCGACCATGCTCCAGTGAGTATACAGGTAACACAAATTGGTGTTGAGCGTTTTGGGGTTTTTGAGGAGAGGGGTGTCACAATGGTGGGGAAGAGACATGGAAAGACTGGAAAGAGAGTATGATGCGGTGCATGATATGAAATTACCAAATAATCAATAGAAAATATTATATTGGAAAAAATCAAAATGTAAATAAATCTTAGATTTGCCTCATATTCTTTCTGTCATCTCTAGGCCATGAAGCCACAGGGAAGATCACAAGCTAATAACCAGGGAGTGACAAAAGTCCTCATAGAAAAGTATTCAGTCAGGTTAGTTTATATTGTTCTATTCATAAAATATCTTTTGGCTGAAGGACTAGAAAAATAAGTTGTTTACTTAATAAACAATACATTGTATGAAATGGCACTACTAGGCTCATGGGGTAATTGGAGGACTAAAAATAATAAAAATAATACAGCCTTCTTCTTATAATCATGGAAAATCTCATTACTTTTTATTTGAAAATAATTTTATTTAATTTTTTTGTTTTGTTTTGTTTTTCGAGACAGGCTTTCTCTGTGTAGCCCTGGCTGTCCTGGAACTTACTCTGTAGGCCAGGCTGGCCTCGAACTCAGAAATCCACCTGCCTCTGCCTCCCGAGTGTTGGGATTAAAGGCGTGCGCCACCACTGCCAGGCTTGAAAATAATTTTATACAGCATATTCTGATCATAGTTTCCTTATCTCATCTCCTCCCAGATCGGCCCCATCTATCCAAGTCCTTCTCTCTGTCTTTAGAAAATACCACAGAATAAAAGAAAAGCAAATAAAAAACACAAGAAACAAAACACACACACAATTTATACAAACACAAAAATCACAATTCATAATGTACAACAAAAGACCAGTAAGTTGAATATTTGACAATCAAAACAATGAAGCAAAAAGTCTGCAAAAAAATACTGTGGAGCTGATTTTCTGGTGGCCATTTACTGCTAGGCCTGTGACCTACTCTTATGTGTGGTTTATATACCCAATGCAATTCCATTGTAAAACTAAAAATTCCTTTGCCTGTGGTTGTCAACTGTAGATAGCTTCTTGGTTAAGGATGGGGGCTCTTGCCCACTTCCTCTCTCAGTTCAGAAGCCCCGTCTATCTGGAACCTGTGCAGACCCTATTCATGCGGCCGCAGTCTCTGTGAATTCATATGTCCATCAGTCCTGTTGTGTCTGGAAGAGTGTTTCCTTGGTGTCATGCATTCCCTTTGGTTCTTACACTCTTTCTTTATCCTGTTCCATATAATTTTCTGAGGCTGAGGTGAGGGATTTGATGGAGACATCTAATCTAGAAATTATTGCTTTAAGATCTCTCACTAACACCGTCCAGCTGTGGGTCTCTGTATTAGTTCCCATCTACTGCAGGAGGAAGCTTCTCTGATGATTGCTGAGCGAGAACAATGTGCTTAGTCTGGTTTCTTCTGTAATTTGATCACAAGATGAAGGTTTGTTAAAGTGGAAGTTTCTAGTTGTGTCATGTGATGTAGATTCAAGTGGTGTTTTGCTGAGTCAAGATAGACCTGTGGGAAGATGTTTGGATAGAGTAAAGTGGGACTCAACAGACAGTGACACTGTGCTTACATAGCTAGCTGTGAAACTCTTGGTTGGTTTCCCATATTCACTGATCTTCATTTTGTTGAGAGAGACATGGCAGAGAACTCCTGGCATTCTGGCTGGCCCTGGTCGCTCCCACTGACTCAAACTGATTTGGTGGAGGTTTGGTGGTTTCTGCTGGATCACACTGTGTTGCTGATTTCTGTTTTGTGAAGCTTTTGAACTGGAGTGTTTGATATCCTTACTCTACTGAACTGGACTGCTGGTATCCTGACAAATGGAGACTGGAATCCCCCCAAAGAACTACTTCTAAACAGGTTCAAATCCCCTTGCCCTAGTTACCATCTTTTTCCCTTTACCATTAGACGGTGGGCTGAAAAGGTGATTGAAGCATTTGAGAACATATTAAAGTAGATTTTGAAAAATTCAAGCCTATAGTTTGTGAACAGGTGAGATGTCTGCAAAGTGAGGACAAGGAAACAGGGAATGATGAATAAAATGTGTTACCCGGTTAACTAGTGCTATGAACCATGTCTAGAGAAGCCATAAAAGTATTTCAAAGATCCCTACACAAAGGATGCTAGGATGGTCCATTGTCTCCCTCCCTCTTTTAGTCAAGAGTAACCTCATGAGAAGTAATTTCCTAATGCTTGGTAGTTACATCCCAAGTTAGGAAATCCTAGGTCAGAAGAAAGGAGAACATCCTATAGACTAAAGAGATGATTCAGGCCTCCGCTGACAGGTAAGGTAAAAGCCACAGACTTTCCACATCAGAGACCAGAGAGGATAAAAAGGATGAAAATTGCCTTAGTAGATGTGGCAAATATAATCTATAGCCTGGATGTACAGTAAGTACTGAGGTTACCAAGCAACTGGACAGATTCCCCTAATTGAAGACTGGGAGAAGATTTTTCCTTGATGGTACTATGGTCAGAGAGAAGACAGAGACATTTGCAGTGATCCCAAGGAACCAGCTAAGTGGTTATATTCTTTAAGATGAATGAATTAAGGATAACTAAATGTTGTTCTTTTCTAACAACATTTCAACCACATGAATATTGATTGCTAAACTTCTGGTCCCATAAGGTTATTATATGCAGTGTTCAACTCTGAATGAACAAAATGAATACAATTTTTCAACATTACTTATCTTCAGTCTCTATACTTTTGTCCCTTGATTAGAAGGCTTAACACAAAGCTCTATGCATACATAAAGCACACAGTTTTTTTCATATGAAGTGTTCTTGATTACAGAAGGATAACAAGAAAGATTTAAATAGTGCAGGGAAATCTCTCTGAAAAGTCCACTGGACAAAGACAATTA
The DNA here is from genome assembly GCA_019843965.1 of Rhynchomys soricoides. NCBI lineage: Eukaryota > Metazoa > Chordata > Mammalia > Rodentia > Muridae > Rhynchomys > Rhynchomys soricoides. The sequence continues at coordinate 10,301,310 of JADRCH010000077.1, forward strand.
CTCTGCAACTTAGCATTTCAGAAAAGTGAAGCCCTATGAACTGAATGCACAATGAAATAACTGTTTTTCCTCTGTTAATCCATGGCTGAGCACATCTGGAAATCAAAACGTAGAAAGGAGAGAGATGAAGCCATTTTCTTTTAACAGAGACCACGAAGGAAAAGGCTATAGAAGAAGGGAGAACTGGGAGATATTGATCAATTTCAGTATTATTGTCTCTGAACAGGTTGAAACTGGTCACAACATATACTCCTTACTCCTTTGAGATTTATGTATTTGAATATAAACACAGAAATTCTGGTCTTGGAAGTTTTGGAATCAGAAAATCATTCCCTTGCTTAAGGTTTGGCTGTATAAAATATATGTAAGAACAGCTACAAATGGTCTCAGTAAATTTGGAATTAGGATACCTGGTAAATTATAGATATTACCTGGGTTCCATGGAGTCTGTTGGACAGGAAACAGATGTTTGCTTCAACTCTCTGTGGGCGCCAAACAGAGGGTTGTTTACATCAAGGCTCGCTGTGCTGACCACAGATGCACAGAGGTTATTGCAATTTCAAAGTACTTTTTTCGAGAATCAGAATGGTTTTGTTGGATAATTAGATTATATGCGTGAATAACAATAGCAAGCTCCTCACAAAGAACCAAGTATATGTACCAATTTGATATAGGAAGAGAGATCACAAGAGTAAAGCTGTCTACTGCTCTGTAAGAGTCCTGGGTTCCAACTGTTCACACGTTATTTTCCATCTATTTCAGTATTGCATCCAGCATTTTGTCTCACTTGCAATATGAATAAAGTGATTTTTCTAGAAAATGACTATATCAGTACAAACCACAAATGAGAGATAGAAAACAGCCACTGACCACATTTTCTTCTCCACTCCAGAAATTATTCTTCTCAGCCCTAAACAAATTCAAAGCAGTAGAAGCTTAGGGACAGCCACTTCTTTTCATTCCCTGAGCTAGGCATCAGTGCAGGAGGTAGAGAGAGTAAGAGAAAATATCTTGCTCCTGAATCTTATTAGTCTTATAAGGATTTGAAATATTTTTCTTCCTCAGTTTTCATAGAAACATGTGAAGGTTTTTAAGGACAGGATTGAGATAACATGATTTATCTTCATAATATCAGTCCACTTGTATGGCAAATGGACTTTTGGGTACAAGCATTGGAAGAAAGGAACAGCTATTATGGTGGCCCAGGTGAGAAGAAGAACAGACTGCAGGAAAAGTCCCATGTCACTTTCCTCAAAGGAATTTCATTTTTCTAAAATTAATAAATCATGCTGTATATGCATTTATGTCTGTTTATTTGCAATCTATCTAAATTGTAGCCACCAATATTAGAAATATAGTTCATATTCCAACCCATCTGATGACTCCAGCCACAACCACCATCTGACTGAAACATGTGAGACACCAAATAAACAGTGACCATAAGGACCCAGCAAATGACAGTCCAGAAAAGTAGAGACAGTCACCCTTGGGTGCTTTGTGGCATGCATAAAAACTATCTGGAAAGTACAACTTATAGGACTTTTAGTTAATGTCAACATTCAAGTCTCTGCTATTGACTACTCTCCATGTGGAGACCAACTCCTTTTTCTTTATCATAAACCATTTTTATAATAGATGAAGACAAAACCAGAATGTTGACAGTTTTTTATTACAGTCAACCTGGGAAATAAGTTACACTTTGAGGTTTACATTTTCAATTGAAAAAATATATTTTCATACATGGTCCCAGCAATTCCTCCTAGATCTTCCCGTTTCTCCACACACCCAAACCCACACCCTTTCTTTCTCTTTCATTAGAAAACAAACAATATAAAAATAAACTAAAGCAAAGAAAGCAGAACAGGTCAACACACACGCAGAGAGAGAGAGAGAGAGAGAGAGAGAGAGAATAAAAAGCACATAAAGATGCCCTCTAAACACAAGAGTATTCACATATGAACTCACAGAGACTGTGGCAGAACAGGTCTAAGCCTCATGGGGTCCTGATTCTTGGAGGGGAAGGACTCAAGCTCCCACCTTTAACTTAGATACTCTTTTCTGTTGATAACCATTCTTTCAATTTATATGTTGAGTCCCTACAGGCTACAAGTACCAAATGGAGCAAAATAGGATAGGGGACCAACTTCCATTACAAGAGGACCAGAAGAAACTGAAACAACAAATAAGAAAAGAAACAAGTCCACTGCAGGGACCCCAAACAGAAATGGCAGGGTGGCAGTGAGTGGTCTAAAGATGGGCAACTAAGACAGAGCATGCAGGGTGTGAGCTCACTAGTGATAACAATGGGCACTGTTAACGTTTTCATAGTAAGCCGGATGTGGTGGTGCATGCCTGGAATCCCAGCCCATCCTACCTTCCGATCACACCCAGAATCGAACAGTTTTGACCATCCCAACTGCCACTACTCTTCCAGGCAGTACTGTCTTTTTAAATGCCTCCTGATTGGCCCACCTCCACCACCAGATCAGGCTTGTGGACTTTAACCTTCTATGTTGGTCCTTTCCAACAACAAACCTCTACAAACTGAGTGTGTTAAAGCAGCAGCTTCCTGTGCTTCCCGGGCTAGACCTGGAGTCAGAGTGTAAACAGAACCATCTGAGGGCCGTGAGAGGGTCACATCCTTACCCTTTCTAGTGTGGTGTTATGTTTACCAGCCCTCCTTGGCGCCCATTCCTCTGTGGCTGCATCTCTTTCCTCTCTTCCCTATCTGCACATGCCACTCTCATCTCTGCATCTCTGTCCAAATTCCTGTCTTCTTCTAAACTTCTAAACTACGGTCTGCAACCTCATCTAAACTTGATTAGACCTTCAAAGACAGAATGTCCAAGTATTTGCAGATAGGGGTATCTTTTAGAGAGACACAAGGCATGATTCAACCCGTTGGGTTTAGCTTAGCTCAGCTGTTTGGTTCGGTGTTGTGTTTCCTTCTGTGTTCTTTTGAAACAAAGTCTGTATGTAGTCCTGGCTGGCGTCAAAGTTTCTATGCAGTCTAATTTCACGTAGATGTTTGTGATCCTCTACACCATTCCTCCATGGACTGGGATCACAAGGTTAGACCACCATGTCTGTCTTCTTCTGTAAACGTCATCAGTGTCTGAAGTCAGTCATACTCACTAGCAGTCACATTAGTGAGCTCACACACCCCAGGCTGTACCTGAGCAACTCTTCTTGGGGTATCTCACTGCCACCCTCCTTCTACAATGGACCTGTTTCCTTTGCCTTTTATCTTCTTTCCTGAGACCCCCTTGGTTCTCCTTATCTTCTTTATGTTCTGCTCAGCAAGGCTTTCCCTGATTACTGTTTATAAGACTCCTAGGCTAGCCCCTTAGTCTCACACCTTCTGTCCCTCTTCTTGGAACAGGATCTCCTCTCTACAAAGCAGTGACTGTCACCGTCATCTCTGGCCAGGAAGCTAAAGCATCCAGCTCGAGATTGCAGAACAGGAAGTAAAGAGGCCACTTCTGGGAGTTACTCCAGGGCTTGTACTCTCCTGTTCTACGCAGTCCCTGAATCATAAGTGCCTACATTTATTCATTACCCACCTGGCTAGGTTATAAAAGCCAGAATCAGTGACAATCAACAGATGTCCTCATATTTTCAACTTTTCTTTTTCTATTTTTTTCTTTTTAATTTTCTTTTCTTTTGGGGGGGTGGGTGTCAATGTTCATAAAAATCTGGTTCTGAGGGAAAGACTTAAGGTAGAAATTCTGAACTTGAAGGCATAAACCAAAGTTTTTCTTTTTGACTAGTAATCCAAAAAAATGCTTGATGGGCAATAAATAAAGAAGATTTTTACTTTGTGAAATTCCCTTTGCATCTTTGAACCCACAAGATGTTAAGACCTGTAGAAGAGCAGGAGTGATAGTTAAACTTACTTTATTTATGCAGCATCTGTGTACATATAAAACAGACAGAAATAATTGTCAATGGTATCATTTCCAAACAAACTCATTTATTGCTATGATGTCATATAGACATACTTGGGTTTTTTTTTGTAAACACACACACACACACATACACACTTGGGTTTTTTGTTTGTTTGGTTGGTTGGTTTTTGTTTTTCGGTTGTTTTATGTTTCTTGGTATTGTACAAACAAATCAAAGAAATAAACAAAAGAGAATCATTTATAGAAGAGGAGGTTTCATAAAATTACCCAAAGTGAGTGTTAATGCTAGGCTTGGTCTTTGGTTCTGAAGATGAACCTTCCAGTATGGCTATACTTAACTGCTAGCCAGTCACTGTGGAAAGTGCTTTTAACAGAGTGCTAACTTGATCTCCATAGCCATGCAAAGGCAAGAATCTTATCTCTGCTTTCTAGATGAAGAAACTGGGCATTTGAAATATTTAATGACCGGAACTAATGTCAGATGGCTAGAAAGGATGTGAAGACCTTTCTATAAGACTACATGGTAGCAGTATGCAAATACCATCAAATATATTCACAAGTCACAATACTATTCATAATTCACTATGATATTCACCAATTCATAGTGAGAATACACACAGGCAAGAATCGTGGTGTTGGCTGCTTGTACACACCTGCTCTGGCAGTTAATACTTCAAACTGAGTACCTCTCAGCTAACGTTCTTGAGAATGGAAAGGGTTCATGGTTTTCGGAGTTTGAAACATCTGCATATATATAATAAAGTACTTTGAGGACAAGACCTAAGGTTGACTTTGAAATTTATGTGTTTTGTATATAACTTTCCCCCATTAATTTCTTTACTGACTTTACATTCTGATTGTACCCTTCTCCTAGTCCCCTCACACAACCCCTACACCATCTTACCTCCTCTTCACCTCTGAGAAAGGAGAGCTTCTTCCCCCTAGTTACCAACCTACCTAACACTGTAAGTCACTACAGGGCTAGGTACATCTCTCCCACTGAGGCCAGGCATGACAGCCCAGTTAGGGGAACAAGATCCACAGATAGGCAACAGAGTCAGAGACAGTTCCTGCTCCAGTTGTTGAGGGACCTGCATGAAGACCAAGCTGAACATCTGCTACATATATGCAGGGGTTGGTGGAGGGAGGGCTAGGTCCAGTCCATGCTTGCTCTTTGCTTGGTGGTTCAGTCTCTGGGAGCCCCCAAGGGTTCAGGTTAGTTGACTATTGGTCTTCTTGTGGAGTCTCTATTTCCTTTGGGGATCATCAATCCTTCTAACTCTTCCACAAGACTTCCAGAGATCCATCTGTTTGGCTGTGGAGCTCTGCCTCTGCTTAGGTCAGCTGCTGAGTGGAGCCTCACATAGAACAACCATGGAAGGTTCCTGTCTGTAAGCATAACGGAGTACCATTAACAGAGTCAAGGATTTTTTCTTGCCCACAGTATGGATCTCAAGTTAGGCCAGGCATTGGCAAGCCTCAATCTCTACTCCCTGCACTTTCTCCCTGCACTTCTTGTAAGCAGGACCAATTTTGGGTGGAAGGTTTTGTGGGTGGGTTGGTATCCTTTTCCGTCCACTGGGAGTCCTACCTGGCTACAGGAAGTGGGCACGTCAGGCTCCATATACCCCACTGCCAGGAGTCTCAGCTATAGTCACCCCCATAGACTCCCTGGAGCCTCCCTCATCCCAGGCACATCCTAAAGATGCCCTGCTCCTACTGATTACACTCTCCTGGCCTCCTCTCCCTGGCTTTCTCTACACATGATCTTCACTCCCTCTATTAACCTCTCCAAGGCCTCTCCCACCCAATCCCTTTCTCCATCCACCTCCAATGATTATCTTACTTCCCCTTCTGAGTGAGATTCAAGCATCGTCCCCCATGCCTTCCTTGTTATTTAGTATTTTGGGTCTGTGGACTGTAGCAAGTACAGTGGATCAACAGCATAAAACTGGATATACTAAATCTAATAGGAGAGAAAGTGGGGAATAGCCTTGAACCCATTGGTACAGGAGACAACTTCCTGAACAGTGAGCATCAATAGCTCTGGCTCTAAGATAAACAATAAAAGGGAGCTCATGAAACTGAAGAGCTTCTGTAAGGCAAAGGACACCGCCAATAGGACAAAATAACAGCCTAGAGATTGGGAAAAGATCTTCACTAATCCTACATCTGACAGAGGGTTAATTTCCGCAATATATAAAGAACTCAAGAAGTTAGATATTAACAAACTAAATAGTTCAATTTTTTAAAAAGTGGTTTAGAGAGCTAAACAGAGAATTCTCAACAGAAGAATCTCTAATGGCCGAGAAGCACTTAAAGAAATGTTCAATATCCTTCCTCATCAGGAAAATGAAAACCAAAACATCTCTGAGATTCCACATTACACTTATCAGAATGGCTAAGATAAAGCAAAACAACAACAACAGCAACAACAACAACAAAATCAACAAACCAAACAAACAAAAAATCAAGAACAAAAACTGAAGGAACAGCTCGTGCTGTCCAACATGTGGAGCAAGGGTAACACTCCTCCATTGCTGATGGGAGGGAAAACTTGCGCAAACACTCTGAAAAATCAATTTGGCAGTTTCTCAGAAAAATAGGACTAATTCTACCTGTACTAATTCTAGTACAGCCAGCTGTACTACTCTTGGGCGTATATCCAAAGATGCTCCACCATACCACAAGGATACGTTGTGCAGTGTTCACAGCATTTTTATTCATAATAGCCAGAAACTGGAAACAACCTAGATTCCCTTCCACTGGAAAATAGATAAAGAAAATGTGGTTCATTTACACAATGTTTAAAAAAGCATCATATAAACCTTTTATGTGCAACCTGAAGGTAATTTTATACAAGATTTTAACTGTGCCTGTGTTTTCACCATGACCAATAACAAGTAATGTGTGAATTTTTTCATTCAAAATAATTAGCATTCAAAAGGTTGCATTTTGAAGCAGTTTGGATTTCACAGTTTCAAAATACTGATTTTTAAACCATTGAAGAAGACATGACTCTTTTTTTTGTTTTTTTTTTTTTTGGTTTTTCGAGAAAAGGTTTTTCTGTGTAGCCCTGGCTATCCTGGAACTCACTCTGTAGACCAGGCTGGCCTTGAACTCAGAAATCCACCTGCATCTGCCTCCCAAGTGCTGGGATTAAAGGCAGGCGCCACCACAGCCTGGCTAGAAGACATGACGTTTAAGAACCCTAGGACAGGATGTTCCTATCTTGAGCTGTCCTCAACATGAATAAAAAAAATTCCCTTTTGATGCTTTTCATCAAACATTATCCTTTTATTATTTTGCAAGTTATCTCAGACTCATTTATTTGCAAAGATGGTAACTTTCTATCAAGAACCCAGTACTGTTTCTGGGAAAAGGATGAGTTATCATGACTGAATGCGGATGTCAATCATTTTGTGTCAGGAGGTATGTATTTGTGAGTATGAAAGTGTATAAAGTGTGCTAGTTTGTGTGTAGAATAGGGTTCAACCTATTCTCTATAAACCATCTGGAAACATATTTTTTTATTTATTGAAACAGGATTTCTCACTGGGACCTGGGGAGTTTAGGTTATGCACCTTGGCCAGCGAACTCCAGGGATATTCTTGTCTACTCCCCCATAGACTGAGATTGAAAGTGTTTGCCACCAAGCCTGGCTCTCTTCTTCTTTCCTTGGGTGTTCGGATCACACATCTTCATGCTTGTTCCACAAACATGTTGTCACCTGAACTAGCTCCTCATCCTCACACTGGACATTTTCATTAGCCACATGTGAAAAACTCTTTCTTCACACTAGGTTTACAAGATTCTGTACCACAACTGGCAGTACAGATGGCCGATCTCACTGGATTTGTATTGAATTTTATTAGCTTCAACACAGAGCATTTAAATTATCATGCCAATGTCCCACATATCTGGAAGAGTACTTTTTCAGACATTTGAGTTTTCGTGAACTGACATGTCTTACAACTAAGAATTAACCTTGGTATGCGAAGAAGCTAATTAAAATAAGCTAACTGGTCTGAATTCTACTGGGTACTGTTTCGTAACAAATTTACAAATAGTTATTCTTTTGCTGAAGGAAGAGAAAATAAACCTCTTTGAAGAATTATTATCTTTAAACCCATGTGTCGGCTGCTAGAGCTCTCTCAATAAATGTGGCTTTCCCCAAGATAAGACCTATCATTCATCAGTATATTCTCCACACATATCAATGAAATTAGCAGTTAATATGCTCTCTGTTCACACATGGAGATTAAATGTAATTCTCTCTAGAGACACTCTCTCTTTCTGATTCTTGGATGCCATGAACAAGAGCTGTTCTACTTTGTCAAACCCCCTCCATGTGGTGAACTGAAACCAGGAGATAAAGTGAGCTTCCACCTCCAGTTATTTATATTAGGATTCCTGTCACTGTAGCCAGAAGCTCACTCAGGAACAAGAAAAATAGAACATTATTTTTGTTGATATCTTTTGATATTGTTGAATTGGGGCTTCTAAAATGGAGTATCAGTGACTCAGTGATTTGTTTAAGTATAACCAACAGTATGGAGATTTGTTTAAAATAGAGGCATGGGAACAGAAGAAGCTGGGTTGCTTTAAGTGGAGGTTGGCTCGGTCTGCACAGTGAGTTTCATGCTAGAAAGTAATACCTAATGAAACATATCTCTAAGCAGAAGAGGGAGTAGAAAGGAGGGGAAGGGAGGAGGGGGAGGAAGGGAGGGGAGGAAGAGATGATCAGATGAGTTTAATGATGCATACTCCAGAGTTTGTAGAGCAAGTAAGAGAAAGACAGAAGGCATCTAACACTGGCCCTGACCAAAGGAAATACTAGGATGGTCATAACATCAAGGCCATTAGAGGATGAAATGGCCAACCAATAGGGCGAAACAAGAGGTTCTCAAATGACTGGAGGTCTCTGAAAAGAATTTACAAACCTCTTGTACCTAGACAAACACTAAAGAGTTTAGGAGGCAGAAGCCTTGTTAAACATTGTTACTTGGTGGTTTAAGATCTTCAGGGTAGGAGCCTGAGAAGATGAATGCAAAGGTAAAGCAGTTGCTGAATAAACATGAGGCCCTAAGTCCAAATCCCCAGAACCCAGGTTAAAAGGCTAGAGCTATGTGCACCTGTAACCCCAGTGTTTGGCATATAGATGTAGAAGGACCACGGTAACCTGGCTCCAAGTTCAGAGAGTAATTCTGTCTTAAAGGAAAACTGTGGGTGATGGGGGCAGAGATTATAGAGAAAGACAGTCCTCCTCTGGTTTCTATGTGTGCACAAGCACATGCATGTTCACACCCACATGCACACGCAAATGCACTAAATAAAAGAAAAAGTCTTCAGAGTTGTGGATAGGATAGCAACTTTTTTTAATAGGTGAATGTTTACATTTTCAGACAGACCTCTTGTGGACTCAGTCTCTGCCAGTTGACAAAAAGCCAAGTGCTTTTAGAAGAAAGGTGATTGAAACAGCATATGGTTATCTTTCGATTCTACAGTGCTATCTGGAAACATGGCATCTGTGACCAAATGACCTGTACATTTTCTGTAATTGTGTAGTTTCTATTTCTTCAGAAACATTTAGTGAAAACATCCTCCAGAAGAACTGAGCAGAGGAGAGTCTATGAAATATGTTAATCAATACTGTAATCTGTTCTTTCATTCATTCTTTCATTCACCATGTGGAAAGTACAGTAAGTAGTGCCCTTCACAGACAGATTAGAGATTTTCATTTGTGTCATTTCTCTTTTCCTGAGGTATCTTGTGACACAGTTTAAAGCCATTTTTCCTCAGGTATTTTTTGGCTTGATCAAAGTCAGCCTCCTCTATCCCTTAAGACATACATGGACAAGACATGTTTATCTTCTGAGGTTGTTTGTGGGGACTTGGAATGTGAGCGTTTTGCCAACAGCTGCTAACAGGCAAACGGTTGAGACACCCAACCTTATCACAAGGTGATTTTCTCTGAAACATCATCTTTGGATGACTATCAGTTCATTGACAAGTTTTAGAATAACTGCAGTTCCCTTTCAGAGCAAGTTCAAGGAAAGTGCTTCTCATGAAAGTGAAGATTAATTTGCATGCTGAGCTCATGCAGCACCATGGGAAATAAGAAACCAGTTTCCATCCACGTTGCACTGGGGAACTATTGTAAAGCAGTTATAGTCACAGCTTGAACAGAAGTAGATAGCACTTACAAGTCCAGAAACCTAATGCTGCCCATGATACAAAAGAGAAAACACATGTGATTTAACTCAGATATATTTGCTCAATGTCTATAGCTGTGTCTACATTGTTTACAGAAACTGCTTGTAAATTTTAACAAAGAATAAGATGCTAAGACAATAAAAGCTTTATCATTAATTCTGAATGGCACAGTCACTAAGAAATTAGTTTCTTAAAATGTTACCATATATTAATAATAAATATTTCTTTAACTA
>JADRCH010000077.1:10312066-10389566 GCA_019843965.1 Rhynchomys soricoides
TTTATTATGCAAGGTCATTGAATTTTTCCAAATTCTTTTTCTGAGTATGCTCTCTATGCATTTCAGTTGAATTGACTTGTTAATATTTGTTGAGGAGTTTTGGGTGTATGTTTATTGTGGACTATCTGTAGCTCTCTCTCTCTCTCTCTCTCTCACTCTCTCTCTGTCTGTGTGTGTGTGTGTGTGTGTGTGTGTGCACGCGTGTGTGTGTCAGGTTTTGGTAGCAGGGTAATTCTGGCCTCAAAGAATGAATTTGAGGGTTTGTGTCAGGGCATGGTTGCAAACATTTAATCCCAGCACTCGGGAGGCAGAAGTAAGTGGATCTTTGAGTTTGAGGCCAGCCTGGTCTACAGAGTAAGCTCAGGACAGCCAGGAATACACAGAGAAACTCTGTCTTGAAAAACCAAATACAAATAAACAAAATGTTTGAGAGTGTTCTTTCCCTTTCAATGTTACAGAACAGTTTGAAGAATTGGTGTTAATTATCTTAGAGTTTGGTAAAATTCGACAGTGATACCATCTGGTGCTCTTCCTTGGCAGAAGTTTAATTACTGATTTAACTCCATTCACTTGTTATTAGTTAGTTCTGTCTTTGTTGCTGTTATTTTATTTAAGAATTTAATCAATCACATTAAGACATTCAGGCTATAAATATGCCTATATGGCATCTTAAAAAGCAGTGCCAATTCCTGCCAAAATGACTCAAAAACACAGTTTGCACTCGCATTCCTAAACTCTGCTGCTCACAGCCCATCTCACAGAAGTAATCTTTGAACACAGAGATGAGGCTTCTCAGAGGCCTTCTCCCAAATACAGAGGCTAATCACAGAAACCATTGATTGTCTATAAAAACAGCGTGTGTGTTTGTGTGTGCGTGTGCGTATGTTTGTGAGTGTGATAACTGTTTACCAAATATACAAAGTGCAAACATAGCCACAAGCAGTAAAACCTACATATAGATTTTTCACATACTTCAGAAAGAAAAGCACATAGAGTGTCCTCAAGAATAAGACACAATCACATGATTGTGTAGTGAACAATGGGAATATCCTTGCAGATGTGTCTTCAAGAATCCTAAGTAGGCTTCCCCTGTCTCTTGAATATCCCTGTGACAGTAACATCTGTAGCAATTTCAGAGTTCTTGCTTTGATTTCATATGGGACTGGAATGCTCTGTACATTTCAGGTAAACATCAGAAAGGGACCACTCTTAATGGCCTTAGGCCTTTGCCTAGAAGTGGAAGCACTGCCTGGGCATAGTTTCAAAAGAAGGATAGCTGTGAAAGTGACTCCTGGGTAGAACACTGCATAGTATGCAAGGGTCCTTGATTTCTATGCCAGCACTGAAGAAATTACAATTCACTTAAATTACAAAGGAGGTGGCTCTTTCATATAGTCACAATCATTACTGTGATGTCCTAATCCATCTGACCTGATTTCTCCTCTACAGTTTCATATCTGAATTAATCAATACTTGCCATGGGAGGTTGAGGAACTCATCCTAACATAAGCTACAAAAGCAATACTAAATAAGAACACTAATGTAGAATTTACATGTTCAACCTGAACTGGAAATGTGTCTAGAGATAAAAGTCCAAAGCACCAAAGCTGGGCTGCAGAATATACACCGAGCAGACACTATATGTCCTCATGAACAAGGGGACCAGGGGTCTCAGGCATTTAATAAGTATTAATGGTGACAATACCCCTCAGCCACCATTATCAATGTCAATAATATATATCATTTCTTCTGACTTAACCAAGGCACTAGGAGATGTGATTTGGGGGTGACAAGAAAAGGATAACTCGGGCTGGAAGGCAAGAATCAAGCAGAGGAGCAAAGTAACCACATCTACTCTTGAACTTAAGGGAATAAGCTTGGGTGCTTAGATGCAGCAGTACCTGTGACCCTGTCACCAGCAGTGTGACTCCTACTCAAAGCCACTTGCTTATCCCCATTCTGCTCCTCCTCCTCCTCCTCCTTTTTGATGCTCTATTTACATTTCAAATGTTTCCCCCTTTCCAGGTCTCCCCTTTGGATCCCCCTCATCCCCTCTTCCCTCCCCCTGCCTCTATGGGGGTATTCCCCCACCCACCCACCCACTCTTGTCTTCCCTCCTTGGCATTCCCCTATACTGGAGCATCTAACACCCTCAGTCCCAAGGGCCTCCCCCCCCCCCCGTGGCTAACATGACCCTCCTCTGCCACATATGTGGCCAGCACCATGGGTCCCTCCATGTGTATTCTTTGATTGGTGATCCAGTCTCCTAGAGCATTGAGGGGTCAGGCCAGTTGACAGTGTTGCTCTCTCCATGGGGCTGCAAACTCCCTCAGCTCCTTCAGTCCCTTCTCCAACTCCTCCATCTGGGACCTCACGCTCAGCACAACTGTTGCTATGAAGTGAATCCTGGGTATTCCGAACTTTTGGGCTAATATCTACTTATCAGTGAGTATATAAGGTGTTCATTCTTTTGTGACTTTGTTACCTCGCTCAGGATGATATTTTGAAGTTCCATCCATTTGCCTAAGAATTTCATGAAGTCATTGTTTTTAATAGCTGAGTAGTATTCCATTGTGTAAATGTACCACATTTTCTGTATCCATTCCTCTGTTGAGAGACATCTGAGTTGTTTCCAGCTTCTGGCTATTATAAATATGACTGCTATGAACATAGTGGAGCATGTGTTTTTATTACATGTTGGAGCATCTTCTGGATATATGCCCAGGAGTGGAATAGCTGGGTCCTCAGGTAGTATTATGTTCATTTTTCTGAGAGTCCACCAAACTGATTTCCAGAGAAGTTGTATCAGCTTGCAATCCAACCAGCAATGGAGGAGTGTTCCTCTTTCTCCACATCCTCGCCAGCATCTGCTGTCTCCTGAATTTTTTTTAATGTTCAGTAGCTCTTCAGTTTTCAACACTCAACAAAGTAGGACCATAAGAATATAATAAAGATCTCTCATGACCAGCTCATAGCTTAAATCATATTGAATGGTGAGAAACTGAAAGCTTTTTCTCTAAAGTCAGAAACAAAAAAGAAAATGCCAAGTTTCACCACCATCTCTGCTTTGATTAACACAATAGTAGGAGTCCTGCCCAGAGAAATGAGGACAGAAAGAGAGGCAGACGACATCCACAGTGGAAAGGAAGAGATGAAATTGTATCCTCTCACAGATGATGTGACCTTACATGTAGAATGTTGTGTCTGCTGGGAAGGGATGTAAAGTCGAGGGAGTGAACATGATTAAACAAGTTGTGTGGAGCTCTCAAAGATCTAATAAGAAAAGATGAATCTCAAAATATTGCCCAAAGAATTCTACAAAGTGTAAAGCTGGTAAATGATTTCAATACTCGCAGAATACAAAATCAACAAAAAAGTCAGCTGTTTTTCTCTACATTAATAATGAACTACCTTAAAAATTAAGAAACAATAGTAGCACCTGGATAGAGGAGAGTAGAGGACTTGGAGTCCATGGTCCTCATCTGTTACACAGCAGGTTCAAGGCCAGCAGGAGTTACGTAAGATCCTGTATCAAAAATGCCCCTTCTCCCTCCAAAAGAAGAAACAAGGTTGGAGATACACTATTTCCAGAATTAAAACAGGAACAAATTGCTATGTGACAGATATGGTGATACACATCTGTAATCTCAGCACTTGGAAACGAAGGCAGGAGGATCGCTTTAAGTCACAGATCAGCTTGAACTATACTGTGAGTTGAAGGTCATCTGAGGCTACCTAGTGTGACACTATGTCAAATAAATAAATAAAAGAGATAGACATATAACCAACACACCTGACAGAATGTTTCATGTGTGTGGTTGCCATGAGTTTAGGTGTGCACCTCAAGGTTCATGTGCTGGCAGCTTGATTTTCCCTTCAGCTGTATTCAGAAGAGTGGCAGAAACTTTAAAAGGTGAGGCCTACATACAAGATGATTAGATCATCTGGTAACCTATCTTAAAGAATGATCAACACAGGTTTTTTCTAATTCCTTCCTAGAAGAGTGGGATGCTATGTGAGCCTGGTCCCTGAATCTTGCCAGCATCTTTCTTACCATGTGTCACCTGAATTTTTGATCTTAACCATTCTGACTGGAGTGAGGTGGAATCTCCAAGTTGTTTTGATTTGCATTTCCCTGATGACTAAGGATGTTGAACATTTCTTTAGGTGCTTCTTAGCCATTCAAATTTCCTCAGTTGAGAATTCTCTGTTTAGCTCTGTTCTCCATTTTTTGATAGGGTTATTTGGATCTCTGGAGCCTAACTTCTTGAGTTCTTTGTATATATTGGATATTAGCCCTCTATTGGACATAACCCTTAACCAGACTAACCAGAGGGCACAGAGACAGTATCCAAATTAACAAAATCAGAAATGAAAAGGGAGATATAACAACAGATTCTGAGGAAATTCAAAAAAACTCATCAGATCCTACTACAAAAGCCTATACTCAACAAAATCAGAAAATATGGAGGAAATGGACAAGTTTCTAGACAGATACCAAATACCAAAGTTAAGTCAGGAACAGATAAACTATCTAATCTAGACAGTCCCATAATGCCTAAAGAAATAGAAGTAGTCATTAAAGGTCTCCCAACCCCAAAAATCCCAGGACCAGATGGGTTCAGTGCAGAATTCTATCAGACCTTCAGAGAAAACCTAATACCAATACTCTTAAATCTATTCCACAAAATAGAAACAGAAGGAACACTACCCAATTCATTCTATGAGGCCACAGTTACACTGATACCAAAGCCCCACAAAGACCCAACAATAAAAGAAAACTTCAGACCAATTTCCCTTATGAATATCGATGCAAAAATACTCATAATTCTCTCAAACCGGATCCAAGAACACATCAAAACGATCATTCACCATGATCAAGTAGGCTTCATCCCAGGGATGCAGGGATGGTTCAATACCCAGAAATCCATCAATGTAATCCACTACATAAACAAACTCAAAGAAAATAACCACAAGATCATTTCATTAGATGTTGAAAAGCATTTGACAAAATTCAACATCCCTTCATGGTAAAAGTCTTCGAAAGATCAGCTCCTTCTTTCCTTCCTGCATTTCAGTGGGGGAAAAGAGCACACAAGAACGAGAGTAGCTGAGACACCTTCCCACCTCTCCAGTCTTTTCCTGTTCTTCCAATGGGAGGGGGGAACACAAAACAACAGAATCCATGAGCACCACAGTGGCCTGTTTTTCTAGTCAAATAAATATATAAAATAGACTAGGTGATGGCTTTTCTTAACTGTTTATTTCATTTGTTTAAAACACCTTCATTCTTTGTTGTTGTTGTTTTTTAAATTTGTCGTTTTGTTTATTTTGGCTTGCTTTTCTAAGTCCTTGAGAGAAAAGCCTGCTTGTTTGAAACTGTTCTGTTATTTTAAGATTATTTATTTATTTGTGTGTCTTATGTTTATGATTACTCTATTTGTACATATACCTGCACACCAGAAGAGGGCATTGGATCCCATTATAGACGGTTAAGGCCACGATGTAGTTGTGGGAATTGAACTCAGGACATCTGGAAGAGCAACTAATGCTTTTAACAGCTGAGTCACCTCTACAGACCGCCTCTGCTGCTGCCTCCTCCTCCTCCTCCTCCTCCTCTTCCTCCTCTTCCTCCTTCTCCTCCTTCCCCCTTCTTCTTCTTCTTCCTCTTCCTCTTCTTTCTCTTCTTCTTCTTCTTTTCAATGCAGGCACCCATTGCTCCCCATGCCCTTCTTAGTGGTTATTTTGTTGCATCATACAGGTTCCATACGATGCATTTTTATTTTTAACGTCCCTTTGATTTCTTCAATGATCCACTCTTCAGGCAAAAATACATTTTTTAGTTCCCATGTTTTTATATTATTTCTAAAATTCTCTCGCTCTTACTTCTAGATTCATTCCAAAGGGCTCAGAAAATATATTTAGGATATGTCATCATTGGAGAACTCAGTCCTCTGAACATAGCAGTCATTATCATCTTAATCAGAGCAACTGTGGCAACTACAAGTGTTCTTCAGGAACAGAACAATTGATATTCCCGCATAGAAGAAAGAAGGATGCTGTTTAATCCTCACCTGAGATTCCAGCCACATCTTCCTACACCTCCTCCCCAGCTCTATATAATCACCCCAGCTGCCTGTCAGGGTCTCTTGGTCTTAGGGAGTCTATGAAGGCAATGGAGTCTATTCAGATTTTTAACTGAAGTGGAAAACTCCATCTATGCAAATAAGGGAGGCCATTATCCATGCAGAGATGAGACATTTTGGTCATGTTTGCTTGGGTTTCACACATTGTCATAAGCAAGCCTCTACACATGTTCCTACAAGTAAGTCCAATAAACTCCTTGATCTACTGCTGGTATCCTAACTGTGGGCAGCAGACAGTCATTCATGTCTCCCTGGCAAAAGCTAATGCAATATATTTTAATTGTTTTGAATTTGTTAAGAACTGATTTAATATCTAATATACAGTTTATTCTAGAGGAAACTCCATTTGCTGAGGAAAAAGAATATGTGCTCTGTAGTTGTCTGCAGGTATTGGATATAATGTTCTACAAATACCTGTTAATTCCATTTGCTCTATACTATAGTCTCACATTGATATTTCTCTGTGGCTTCTGTATCAAGGTGCTGTGGCTTTTGATGAGTATAGGATATGGAAGCCCTTCCTCAGTAATCTTGTATTTGAGCTTATCTCTCCTTTTAATCTTACACTGTTTCTTCCATACAGCTGAGATCTCTGACATTAGACTCAATAAGATTTACAAGGATTATGTCTTTGTGAATTTACTCCCAAGTCACTATGTAGTAACCTGCTTGCCTCTCCTTACAGTTTTATGTTCTGTTCATGAGATGTTAAGTACAGACACTCGCAGCTTTAGAGTTTCATTTATTTGGAATATGAATATTGTTTTGTATCCTTTCAGTCTTTTTTGTAACTAGTGAAGTCTGAGTTTTGTAAGAAGCATATTGCTAGGTCTTATCTTTCAAAAAATCAATTCATCCAGCCTCTAACATTTTATTAGAAAATTTCACTCACATGTCTCCAAGTTCATTATTGAAACATGCTAACTTACCCCTGCAATATTATTGGTTTTCTAGTAGTCATTTTGTAAATTCTTTGCTCTTGGGTTTCTCTCTTTGCTATTTGATTTAGTAATGGTTTGCTGTAGTAATGATGTCTGATTCCTTTTAATTTCATGTGTATGTGTATGTATATGTGTATGTGTATGTGTGAGTGTGTATATGTGTATGTGTGAGTGTGTGTATGTGTGAGTGTGTGTATGTGTATGTATATGTGTATGTGTATGTGTGAGTGTGTGTATGTGTGAGTGTGTATATGTGTATGTGTGAGTGTGTGTATGTGTGTATATGTGTAGGTGCGTGTGTATGTGTGAGAGGGTGTGCGTGTGCATGGGTGTGTGCACATGTGTGCATGTATGCATCTAAGCTCGTGCATTTGTGTGTATGCGTGTGTGTGTGAGTGTATGCATGTGTGTGCATGCGCACATGTGTGCATGTGTGTGTGTGCATTTACTCTTCTCATTTCACTTTCACTTGCTGTCATGATGGAAGTTCTTTATTTTGTGTCTGGTCTGGTGATGATTCATTTCTCGGTTTTATCTTGCCAGGTCTTTACTTCTGAAGCTTAAGCTTCCTGACTAGAGCAAGCCCAGCAAGCAGGAATGGTTGCTTTCCTAGAACTCTGACTCTACCATTGGATTCATTCCTGCCCTGTAGTGTTTCTGCTGGAAAGTTGTTAGTATAGGATGGTTGCTTGTACATCTGACTTGGTGGTTTCTTTGCAGATTTTCGAATTGTTCTTTGCCTTGTACACATTGATTATTATATGTCATAGTAAATACCTTTTCCCATCATGCCTGTTTAGAGTTCTCTATGCCTGCTTTACACTAATGTTCCTATCATACCCATGATTAGGAGCATTTTCATGGACTTGGCTTGTATGACTTTATCATTTATTTCAATGTCAGATACTCCAATGATACTGATGTTTGTTAATGTAATAATTCCCCAAATATCTTCAATTATTTCTTTAGTTTTTTTTTTTTCCTGTATTCTGTTTGAATGAAATTTTTGAAAGACTGATGATCTTAACCTCACATAGCCTTTCTTCCTATTCATCAGGTCTGTGGCTAAGGTCTTCTACTGAATTTTTATTTGACTTACTGAGTTTCTTATTTCCAAAGTTTCTGTTTGGTTTTTTTTTTTTCTTTTGTGAACTCCCTACTCATATCCTACATTATATTTCTAATTTTATTTAATTATGTCTATATTTTATTAGATTTAATTGAAAGTTTTTTAAAGTTTTAATTCTCATCAGGAATTTAATCCATGTCATGTTTTCTGGAGTTTGATCTTTTGGAAGTATCAATTTGTCTTTCATAATTCTTACATTCTTACTCATCTTCATATTTCTGGTATTCCTCCATTGAGATCTGTGAGTGTAGATAGCAAATGCCTTTGCCCCTAAGTAAGTAGTTCTTTCCTGAGGATAAGTCTCTGAATAGCAATCTGTTATGCAATGCTGGTTTCATTTCAAATTGGACACCATATGTACTTTCCCCATAGCTTCTTTGGTTGTGCATAGTGAGTCTGGGTATCATAAGTACCACATTGAAAATGGGTAGACCTACTATCTCTATGGGTCATTTAAAAGTATGGACACTCACAGTTCAGGAAATTGTAGAACAGTCAGAAGAGTATGTAAGATACACACAGCTTGACTATGCTTACCGTATGGGTGGTCTCCTATACCAAGTGATGGACTATCTAGATGATGGAATATCCTAAAGCCCCGTTGAAGCTGATTCTGGAAGGTAGTTTACTAAAAGGAAGATCCATGGCTTTCTGATAATGAATGCTATGCAGAAAATTTCTGCTCTGTCTTATTGTTCCCCGATGAGTAATCAAGTGATCACAAGATTGATCTAATCATCTTGATGATAAAACCTCTTTTATTCCTATAGCTACATGACAGTTCAGAAAACATTCTAGGTGTTTATGGATGAATAAAGTAAAAAACATCTTCCTTAAAATGTGATTTTTAAAGTGAGAGTCAAATCAAGTTTGTAAAGACAAATAACTTTTGATGTGGGGCTAGTTCCAATTCCCTGTATAAAATTAAGTCACTCTCTTGTCTGGAGTTTTGTTAATCTCACTAATCACTGTCTAGGTTGGCTTAACATAGGTTTTCTGTATCTCACTGAAGCTGTCTTATAGCTACCATAGGCAACTGGAGTCGTTATCTGAAAACCTTCCAAATGAAAATGTGTGAAGGTATTGGTCTGGTTGTAGTCCATAGAATTACAGACTTCAGGACCTTAGCTATTCATGAGCATGAAAGATTAAGAGAAGCTAGAATTTTTCTCAATAAAATCTTGGGTTTCCTGGAGACCTCCTTAATGTTGGCATCCAGGATGTGGCAGTAGTTTTCAGCTTAATTACTTTACTTTTCCTATAAGATATATCTCTAATTAATAAAACCAATAGTGAATTACTATATTTTTGCCTTTACTTATTATTAGTTTGTATTT
This sequence comes from Rhynchomys soricoides, assembly GCA_019843965.1. Taxonomy (NCBI): domain Eukaryota; kingdom Metazoa; phylum Chordata; class Mammalia; order Rodentia; family Muridae; genus Rhynchomys; species Rhynchomys soricoides. The sequence goes on from JADRCH010000077.1 coordinate 10,321,620, forward strand.
AAGTATAACACATGTATATGTGAATGTATTCTTTGGAACATGCATCTGAGATTGAACTCAAGTCTCAGCTTAAGTGGTAAGTGTCTTTACCATCTCTTTAAGCCATGACTTCATTTTTCCAAGATGGCATAAGCTCTTGTGGGTTGAAAGAGACTCCACTGTTTTAGATACAATCTGAGATTCAAGATAGGTGAGCAGCATTGCAGGAAAGTAAACTTCCATAATTTCTTACTCACTGTTTAATATCGCCACTGTTCCATGATGCCTCTTGGGCCAGAGGCCTCTAGATTTTAAGTCAACAGTTGCTGTTTTAGTCCTATGACCACAAGACACATCATTCTCCTATCTGATGCAATGTCAAAAACTATGAATATGTAGATTTCTGTCTCTACCCTAACTTTTTCACTCACTTGAAATTTGTCTGTTGAAATTTTGTTTGATGTAATCCAGAGACATACAAAAACATACACATGGACTTTCAAGACTGACTAATGGAAAAAGTGTCTTTCAATGTCTGAAATGCTCACGCCCACACCCAGGGACTTCCACTTGAATTTCCACAGACATCAAGGACCTGAGAGTTCTTATAAGTACTGGTAGCTGGCAAGAGAAAGCAGAGAGACTCCAAAAATATAGACACTAAATCCATGGAGAGACTAATCAGAAAAGGAAGAACATCTTATTTCCTGATAAAGATTTGTAAAGTGGACAGCAGCCAAGATTTTTTTCCCTTCCACCCCATCCAAAATGATGCGACTAATTCTGGAAGTCTAATGGGGCTGGCCACTTTCTGGATCCATCTGTGCTGTGTCTGGATTCTCTCAGCCAAAGAGACTCGAGGTCTGGTTTTATTCAATTGTACTTTGCTCTGTGCTTTCTTTTTATGTACTCTTTAAATAGCTATTTTAACCATAGCACTCATTGCGGGAGGGAAAAGATACCTATCTTTTATCATTTGGAAATATTGAAAGAATGTTTCTTCTCTTACTGCTTCTCAGGGCATTTACAGCCATTAAATAATGAGAAGAGAAATTCCACAGGGTCTGGCTACAATAAACATGTGCAAGTTATAGATACCTGAACGGATTTTATATTTGATATAGGTGGTTCAATATCTGAAATGCCTAAGTAAATCCATATTTTATTGCAAGCTATGTGGCTTTTATAGACTCTGGGGAAAATATTTTCTAACTTTGCTTCTTTAGATCAAATGTATATTGAACTGAAAGAGATAGCTTACTTTCTAAATGTACTTTGTCATATTGAAAATATAAGAATTCAACAATATTTTAAGGTATATTTTCCACTCAGAAGTGCATGTGTTCACATAAATCCTTTCTTGTTGTTAAACATAGGTAGAAAATCTAACAGGTTTTTTTTTTTCAGTCCTGAACTATAATGAGTATGTGGCATTTAAGTGCTGCCACTCCTGAACTGTAGTCTAAGGATGATAAAAATGAACTTCATGTTGTCAGTATGTGGTCACATGAGCTCACACTTGGAGAGGTGGAGATAGTGGTGAAGAAATGAGCAGGGGAGGAAGGTCATAGATGTAGTTTCTGCTGGCCTGGAATAATGGACACACTGTTCTCATTTCAGGAAGGCTAAGCTGTATGGTTTTAAATGCCAGTTCCATAAGCATAAGAATCATATCCACTCAAGCAAGCATTTAACTTCTCAAAATCTCAACAGCATCAGATGTAAGATAGGAAAACCAAAGTAACAAGCCTGAGTTCTTATTTAAAGATGGTCTTGTGGAATAATGGCTAACAATGTCTGACTTGAGAATAGCTAAGATACCAAGTTATCTCTGCCACTTGGCTGTCTATAAAATTATCTGATGGTGTTGGGTTGTGTTTTGCTGTTGCTGCTGCTGCTGCTGCTGCTGTTTTGAGGCAGGGTCTAACATACTCTAAGCTGCCCTCAAACTCACTATGTAGCCAGAGACGACCTTGAACTACTGAGCCTCTTGACTCTACAACTCCTGACATGCACCACCATGCTATGGGCCACCCTGACCCTTATCTTCTTTAAGCTTTGAAAATATAGAGATTATAGGTAAATGTAGCCCTGTTTGTGAGTTGTGTTGGGTAACTCTCTAAAGCAGAGGCACGCCTAATGTACAGTTAGTGCTCAAAATGTTATTATATAACATTGTAGTAAAATAAAACATTAATATTATTGTTATGATAGTGTCTAAAACTGTTCTCGGAAAGCATCACTTATAAAAGACACACTTACGTTCAGTTGTTTGCCTGGCTTGCTCCCATCATAAAAGCCAAAGAAATATCTATCCCTTTTCCTTGTAGCTTTCCATTTTGTCTAAAGCTATTTGCCAACAACAAACATGTGCTTTATTAAACAAGGGCATGATATAGCCTTGTTTCTGTTCAGGGTTGGTCCATGCGGCTGTGCCTAAACCTCATTCACTTACATACAATTTGTCTCAAAAAGGAAAGGAAATGCTTGCACTTGCTTTAGTGGTGGTTGGTTGAAGAGAGATGCACATCAAGCTTGCTTGCCTCATGACTCACCTACCTAACAAGGACCCCATGATACAGTATGCAGTGCCTTACAAGCTATGAAACCAAAGAACTGCAGGTACATGCATTTTCCTGGGGGATATTGCAACGATATTTGCATGACAATCTGTTTTTAAAGAGATCTTATGTGGACTTTCATCTTTAATCACAAGAATGATGGGTGTGGTCTCCACGCAGAGGAGAAGTCATCTGGTGCTCAGCATTTGGCAAACGTAATTTTACTGGATGATGTCTTACTGAATATTACAACTAACAGCACAATTGTCTATAAGTGAGTAGTGTTCAAGGCACAAACACATGGGCCAGTCCTGAGAAGAGACAATGCTGCACTGTGTCTTATCAGTTGAATAAAGCATATGTTCACTGTCATCAATATTTATTTCTTTAAAAAATACATATGGTCAAAGGCATGGTTCTTTAAATTCTAGCATATTAAGCCATTGAACGCAGATATTCAGTTGTATCAACATAAGGAACATTTTACACAAATATTAGCCTTTCCACTCATCACCCAAGGACCTCTTGAATAACAAGTCTGGCTGCCTGTAAAGTCTGTCTCGTTCTCTACTGCTGCATATATAAATATGAGTAAATACAGAAGAAAAGGAGGTTCAGAAACTGTGTGGAGCTAAGTTTCGGGAGAAATCAACTGTGTAAAGAACTTTTCTCTCACTGAAGTTCCTAAATCACAAATGTCTAATTCCTAGAGGAAAGGAATCAGTGTTCTTCAGAAACTGGATATAGACACATTTTTTCCCTAACCGTCTTGGCAGCAAAACCCATTCCTCATCTAGAGGTAACTATCATTTGTCCAGTGTAAGAGAACTTTTTATATACTGGTCTTACTCCATGGCTTTCATAGCTAAAAATGCAAGACACAGACTCTTTAACCAAACAATGAGCTCATATTGTGAAGTGAATATTCTGGGAAGATAAAGTAAGTAACTCCATATGCACATGGACCCATGAACCGTTAGCACTGGGCTCCTGCTTTTCTTATCATGTCCTTGGTCTTTTGTCTTTTGATTCAATTAGGTCAGTCTCAGGGGAATTTGTCTTTTTTTTAAAGAGACAGAAAGGAAAACAGACTGGAGCTTAAGTCAGAACACTCCAGTTCTGTCCACTCGACATATGGTGTTTATAGATCTTGCAGAGCAAACCAGGAGGAATGCTTCAGATTAGAAAGGTTCTCCATGTCAGAGATGGTTTTGATTTGTTAGCATTTTTAAGTCCTTGGTCCTAAACTAGTTCGTATTAGTCAATAAAGTGGTAAGTGAAATGAGGGTAAAATATATAATAACTACATTCCTTAAGTATGGTAAGCAAATATGCTTCTTTATATTTGGCTTTTACTTGCTTTTTTGTGGTGAAGAGGGTACATTAGCCAAGAACAGAGGGCTTTTCTGTAACTAGGAGCCTTTTCTAAGGTACATGTGGGGAAGTTGCTACAGTGGTTGAAGCTAGCTAGGAAATCTTTCCTCTGAGGCAGGGTGGAGAGACAGCCCTTTGACTGCAGAGGAAAGTCCACCCTCTTTTTAAGCCTTTTTGGCCCAGACAGCCCAGCACAGATGGTGTGAGCAATTCTGCCAAGCCAGCCGGTGAGAACAGGCAGGCAGACATCTGCAGGTAAAGGCCAGGAGGGAATCACGGCTGGAAGGTCATTGAAAGTCAGTGCACAGAAAGGCTGTTTCCCCTGCAGCAGAAATTAGCCTGCAAGACCTCTGCAGACCCACACAGGCACTGGGCCAAGAGCACTGGACCACATCCTTAGGCTGTCCTAGGAGGTAAATCCTGAGCCTGCTGTCATAAACACTACACCTGAATGATGTCTGAGGCTAAGATTCTAACAAGCTTCCACCTGAGGTTCTGAGAGCTTCGCAGCCATAGAAATGAGGTTGTTAGCACATTAAAATCAAATGAAGAGGGTTTTCCTTGTAAGTAAGTTCTGTTTAGGACTAATTAAGTATCGGTATCTCCCTATAACTGCTCCTATAGCCACCAATCTCATCAAAAAGGATAGTTCTCAAAGACAACCCTGGTTGCTGCTTGATGCAGGGACTAGATGGTACCTACCTGTACTCCCAGACTCCAAATGACACAGGAAGGAGAAGCCAGAGGTCTGCATCACCCTGGGTTACATAACACTCTGTGCTCTCTATGCCCACCTGGAATACACAAGATCCTCTCTCTCTCTCTCTCTCTCTCTCTCTCTCTCTCTCTCTCTCTCTCAATATGTATATTGAAGATAGATACTGAACTCTGGACATCTGCAAATAGAAGAACAGTGTGTTCCTGCTGAACTATCTCTCCAAAGCCACTTTCAAGTGTCTTTTTTAAAAAACAAAACTGGAATTCTATATATAGAGGAACAGCCTAAAATATATAGAGATTTATTGAAGGTTTGGTAACCCCTAGTTTAGATAAAGCATATTTCTGAGTGTGGCTGAGATGGTATTTCCAGAAGTGATTGGATCATGAGGGCACAACTGTAATGAACTGACCAACCACTTGATTGATTTATCCTTTGATATCATTATTAGAAGGTGCAGAGAGGTAGATGGGAACTTGGGTGGGTGAAGCAAGTTACGAGGGCCTGTCCCTGGGGCTGTGTCTTTCCCTAGCCTCTGCCCATATGATTTTTTCCTCTACTTCCCTGGCTACTGTGAGTTGAGAATTTTCTACCCATCATCATGTTGTTCTACCTGGCAATAAGTCTAGAAAACAAATAGAGCCAATAGAACTCTCTGAAACTGAGCCAAAAATAACTTCCTCTATAAGTTATCAGGCATGTGGTCACAATGACTTAAAAAGCCAGCCAAACACTCTTAAGTGGTTATTAGCCCAAAAGTTCGAAATACCCAAGAGTCACTTCACAGCAACAGTAGGGCTGAGTGTGAGGTCCCAGATGGAGGACTTGGAGAAGGGACTGAAGGAGCTGAGGGAGTTTGCATCCCCAGGGAGGCAGCAACAGTGGCAATTGACCTGACCCCCTGATACTCCTGGAGACTGATCCACCAACCAAAGAAGACACATGGAGGGACCCATGGAGCTGGCCACATATGTGGCCGAGGAGGGTCTTGTTAGCCATCAGGGGGAGGAGATTGGCCTCCTCTCCTTGGGCCTGAGAGTGTTAGATCCCCCAGTATAGGAGAATGCCAAGGAGGGAAGAAGAGAGTGGGTGGATGGGAGAATACCCCCATAGTGGCAGAGGGAGGGGGGAGGAAATGGGGAAGTTCCAAAGGGGAGATCTGGAAAGGGGGAAACATTTGAAATGTAAATAAAGTAGGAAAAATAAAAAAATAAAAATTTAATAACAAAAAATACTATGCATAAAGCCTCATATCAAGGCTGGACAAGGCAACGCGGTAGTAGGAAAAGGATCTCCCAAACATGCAAAAGATTCAGAGACACCCCCACTTCCACTCTTAGGAGTCTCCAAAAAACCCAAGCTAAACAATCAGCACATATATGTGGAAGACCTAGTGTAGACCCATGCATTCTCTGTGCTTGCTGTTTCAGGCTCTATGAGCCCCTAAGAGCCCTGTGTAATTGAATCTGTGGGTTACCTTCTCCAGGGGCCTTTGGCCATACTGGATCCTACAGTCATTACCCCCCCTCTTCTGTGGCATTCCCTAAGCTCTGCCTACTGTTTGGCTGTGGGTCTCTGAATCTGCTTCTATCAGCTTGGAGAAAGCTTCTCTGATAATGACTGGCCTAGGCACTGATCTCTGAGTAGAGCAGATTATCACTAGGAATCATTTCATTGACTTTTTTTGGCTGGTTGTGTTTGGTTCTACCCTCTGTCTCTGGGCCATCCAGCTTCCAGTTCCTGGCCTGAGAGGAAGTCTATGCCTAACACTGCCTGGATGATCAATTAGCTCCTTGAGGATAAAGATGGCTATCAGCTACCAGCTGTCTTTATCTTTTTATAAGTTCTAGTAGCTTAAAGCAGGTAATTAGCTTGTTATTGTTGCTGCTTTTCGAAGTTACACTGTCATCTATAGATAGAAAGTTCTTTGGGGAGAGAAGAGATAAATTGAAATCCCTCCCCTTTTTTCCTTCCTTCCTTTTATCATTAAGGACTTTTACTCTTCCAAGTATTGGAACTTGATCTAACTTACTATTTTTTTCCTCACAAAACACACATAATAGAGAGTATCCATTCTCAAAGGGTATCCATTTCTAAGCATTTACTTAAAAAACATTCAGTATTTCAGTTCTTAAATTGTTTATACGGTTGATAGCATGGATTAGTACAAATAACCCACTGCCACTGGGCCAGCTTGTAGTCACTAAAGTGTGGAAGTTCACAGGGGCTCCTTACTCAGAGGCTGTGAAGACACTGAATGAAATAAAGTCAAATTTGGTTGTGCATTACATTAGAAACTCTCATTAGCAGAAGATGGGTGTTTTCACTTAGAAGTGAACATAGTTATCACTGTTTATTGATGATCTGCTAGACCTCAGAATGTTTGTAATAGAATCTCTTTACTACCAAAGCATGTTAGAAACTACATTTTTTTCTAGGAAAATGGTAATATGTATGATTGCAAATATTAGTAAATGTGTCGTGATTTCTATTTTTTTAGCTTTAGGATCACACAGAATTACTAAAGATCATGAAGCGCAAATAAATAATGACTATATTCCAGAAACCATTACTCCTATTACTACAAATATTAATTAAATTTTGCTTGCTACTTTATAATTTGTAGGATTGTTTCATATGTAGTATCATGTTAACATCTAAACACTGAAGGGAAACTGTTCTCAACTGCTCCTTGTTTCCATGTAACCTACATGGTTTGCTGGTACAAAGGACTATCTGTTTCCTGTTTGGTGAAAGCCCCTAAGGATTAATACTATGCCTGCCAGAACACTTTGCTAGATACTCCTGATGGTTAATGGCATCATTATTAGAAGTGCTTTGACACAATATGTGAGAGCAGAGGTGGAAGCATTCTGTGGCATCTTCAGAAATGATTTAAACTGGATATTATGGGATAAGGAGTTGGATTGACATTATAGAAGCATGGAAACCGGAAGGAGTTGATCAGAGCTTACTACATCTCAAAAGAGTTTCTTGCCTCATTTATTGTTTGAAACAAGTGTATTCCTTGCTATATAGCTGAGGTTGGCCCTGACTCACAACATATCCAAGTCTAATTATATAGCTGAGGTTGGCCCTGAACTCACAACATATCCAAGTCTAATTTTGCATTCAAACTGTCCATCAGTTTGGACAGTTTGGTCTCCAGAGAGCTGTGATTAAAACACATATCACCACACTTGGTGATGTAGCTAGCAGTTTCTTAAATGAATTCATTTCGATATTATGTGCCTAGGCTGGCCGTAAAGTCTTAATTCTGCATGAGCCTGCCTCCCCAAGTCTGAAATTACAAACATGTGCTGCCATATTCAGGTGTAAGTTATTCTACTGTGGAGACACAACTTCACCTAAATTCATGATTTGAGCTTTGGAATTTTTGTTTTGAAACTCTGTTGATATTCATCATAGGAAAAAAAAATTCTTAAAAACGCAGACTTGCAGAAGATGAGCATTTTTATTTTGAATAAAAATTTCCTGATTTGCTTTGCTGTAGTACATATTTATGTGTATTTTTTAAAAGAAAGGATGATGAGACATGTCATTGAAATTACAATCTTGGGGTGGACTCGCACATTCCTGCTGAGGAAGGACACATTGTCATTGGGTCTCTGGCAGATTTCAATAAGCTGCGGATGCCCTGTATGAACCAGCAGGAGGAAAATATAGGTGGAGAGGCAGTCAGCACAAGCTTGTACTTGCACATGTTTATTTTCAATAATTAGGCACAGTGTTAATAGAAACATCCATTTGAAACAAAGCCTGCTTGTTTGCACCAACAGTGGAAATATGTGGTACTGTAGCTTTTCTATTAACTCAAAACACTAACCAAGCAATGAAGGATCAATGAAACGTACATTTGTGAATGCATTTTTGAAATTTAGGGCCACTATACTAATGTTGTTATAAACATGTCTATAAAAGTTCTTTCATGAACATGTATGCTTTCTTGTGAGTATACATGTAGGAGTGTAATCATCTGTTTTGTGAGCTGAATAAACTTTTCTGAAGATTGCCTTTTCACATTCTTGTCATTTCCTCTGAGGTTCTGAAAGTTATTAATTTTGATGATGTCATCTTAATATACTTTTTCTTTCTGTTATTTTTTTCTGCTATATCTAAGAAACTACTGGTTGGTTCGTAGTCACGAAGACACCTAAATTTTTCAAAGATTTTAATACAAGTTTAGCCTTTTATATTTAAGCCTTTGGTACATTTTGAAATAATTTTTGTAGATAAAATAAATCAAGTCCAATTTGTTTTTTTATTATGTGCTAAGAGAGTACCCAGAACTAATAATACTTAAGGTTTTGGGTTCGTATATATCGTTTCTCTTGATTATACAATTGTTGACTGGGTGGTATGGTAACACTACGTTTAACTTTTTCCATTAATCAATTTACTTTACATCCTGATCACAGCTTCCCTCCCTCCTCTCCTCCCAGCCTCTCTCTTCCTCTCCTCTTCCTCCATACTCACTCCTTTCTCCTCAGAGAAGGGGAGGCTGCCCATGATATCAAGAATCCTTGGCACAGCAAGTCGCAGTAGTATTAGGCACACTTCTTCTATTGAGTCTAGACTAGGCAGCCCAGTATTAGGAAAAAGGGATCCAGAGTCAGTCAACAGAGTCAGAGACAGCCCCTGTTCCTGCTGTTAGGGTCCCCACATGAAGACCAAGCTGCACATCTGTTACATACATGTCTAAGTCTGTTCCATGCACGCTCTCTGCTGATCCACAATTTGTCCTGTCTACAAGATGTGCAGGGATAAAAAAAAGGAGCAGAAATTGAGGGAATGGGCCAACCAATGACTGGCCCACATTAAGACCCAAGGCATGAGAGAGAGCCCATCCTTGATACAATGAATGATATCCTGCTATACTTGCAGAGAGGAGCTTACCATAACTGTCATCTGAGAGGCTTCACCTAGCAACTGTTGGAAACAGATGCCAAACATAAGGTGGAGCTTGAAGAATCTTTGGAAAAGGGGGAGGACAGGTTGAAGAAGCCATAGAAGTCATGGATGCCATAAGAAAAATTATAGAATCAATTATCAGGTCAATTGCCACTGTTGCTGCCTCCCTGGGGATGCAAACTCCCTCAGCTCCTTCAGTCCCTTCTCCAAGTCCTCCATCTGGGACCTCACACTCAGCCCTGTCTTGCTGTGAAGTGATTCTTGGATATTTCGAACTTTTGGGTTAATAACCACTTAAGAGTGAGTACACACCATGCTCATTCTTTTGTGACTGTGTTACCTCGTTCAGGATGATATTTTCAAGATCCATCCATTTGTCTGCCAATTTCATGAAGTCATTGTTTTAAATAGCTGAGTAGTATTCCATTGTGTAAATGTACCACATTTTCTGTATCCATTCCTCTGTTGAGGGACATCTGGGTTGTTTCCAGCTTCTGGCTATTATAAATATGGCTGCTATGAACATAGTGGAACATGTGTCTTTATTACATGTTGAATCATCTTCTGGGTATATGCCCAGGAGTGGAATAGCTGGGTCCTCAGGTAGTATTATGTTCATTTTTCTGAGGGTCCGCCAAACTGATTTCCAGAGAAGTTGTATCTGCTTGCAATCCCACCAGCAATGGAGGAGTGTTCCTCTTTCTCCACATCCTCGCCAACATCTGCTATTACCTGAGATTTTTGATCTTAGCCATTCTGACTGGTGTGAGGTGAAATCTCAGGGTTGTTTTGATTTGCATTTCCCTAATGACTAAGTTTTATTGTAAGTTATTATACTGTGCTCAGTTGATATCCCTAGAGGTCCACACTTTTTTGACAGGAAATGGAGAAGCAGTGGACCTTGGGGAGAGGAAAGGTATGGGGGTTGAGAGGAGTGGAGGGAGGGGAGGCTGCAGTTGGAAAGTATTATCTGATAAAAGAATAAAGAAGAAGAGGAGGAATGGGAGAAGGAGGAGGGGGAAGGGTTAACTGAAAATTACCTCGAAGTTGTTTACCTAAATAAAGTCAAGTTTTGGAAAAAGAATGGCAAGGTTGAGTAGTTCCTTGGCCTGAGGAAAATCTGTCCTTGTTTACATTTTTAAAGTCAACCACTTATTGTAGATCAAGATCTCACTAACATACCTGGTAGACTAAGTAGACCTAGTTGGTCTAGAACTCAAAGAGGTCACCTGCCTCTGCTTTCCTGATGCTGGGACTAAAGGCCTGTGCCACTATGCACAGGTTCTCTTATTATTTTTTTTATTCCTTTATTTTTTTATATTTTATATACTTTTCAAATATTTCCCCCTTTCCAGATCTCCTGTTTGGAACCACCCTATCCCCTCCCCCCAACCCCTGCCTCTATGAGGGTATTCTTCCACCCACGCACCCACTCATCCACTCTTGTCTTCCCTCCATGGCATTCTCCTATACTGGAGCATCTAACACCGTCAGGCCCAAGGGCCTCTGCTCCCCCTGATGGCTAACAAGATCCTCCTCTGCCACATATGTGGTCAGCATCATAGGTCCCTCCATGTGTATTCTTTGGTTGGTGGATCAGTCTCCAGGAGTATCAGGGGGTCAGGCCAGTTACCACTGTTGCTCACTCCCTGGGGATGCAAACTCCCTCAGCTCCTTCAGTCCCTTCTCCAACTCCTCCATCTGGGACCTCACACTCAGGCCTACTGTTGCTGGGAAATGACTCTTGGGTATTTCGAACTTTTGGGCTAATAACCTCTTATCAGTGATTACAGATCGTGTTCATTCTTTTGTGACTGAGTTACCTCGCTCAGGATGATATTTTCAAGTTCCATCCATTTGCCTGTGAATTTCATGAAGTCATTGTTTTTAATAGCTGAGTAGTGTTCCATTGTGTAAATGCACCACATTTTCTGTATCCATTCCTCTGTGGAGGGACATCTGGGTTGTATACAGCTTCTGGCTATTATAAATATGGCTGCTATGAACATAGTGGAGCATATATCTTTATTACATGTTGGAGCATCTTCTGGGTATATGCCCAGGAATGGAATACCTGGGTCCTCAGGTAGTTTTATGTTCATTTTTCTGAGGGTCTACCAAGCTTATTTCCAAAGAGGTTATATCAGCTTGCAATCCCACAAGCAATGGAGAATTGTTCTTCTTTCTCCATATTCTCTCCAACATCTGCTGTCACCTTAGTTTTTGATCTTAGCTATTCTGGCTGGTGTGAGGTGGAATCTCAGGGTTGTTTTGATTTGCATTTCCCTGATGAGTAAGGATGTTGAACACTTCTTTAGGTGCTTCTCAGCCATTTGAGTTTCCTCAGATGAGAATTCTCTGTTTAGCTCTGTTCCCCATTTTTTGATAGGGCTATTTGGATCTCTGGAGTCTAACTTCTTGAGTTCTTTGTATATATTGGATATTAGCCCTTTATCAGACATAAGATTGGTATAGATCTTTCCCCAATCTGTTGGTTGCTGTTTTGTCCTATTTACAGTGTCCTTTGCCTTACAGAAGCTTTGTAATTTCATGAGGTCCTATTTGTCGATTCTTGATCTTAGAGCATAAGTCATTGGTGTTCTGTTCAGGATCTTTCCCCTGTGCCCACTTGTTCGAAAATTTTCTCCACATTCTCTTCTATTAGATTCAGTGTATCTAGTTTTATGTGGAGGTCCTTGATCCACTTGGACTTGAGCTTTGTACAGGGAGATAGGAATGGATTAATTTGCATTCTTCTACATGTAGACTGACAGTTGAACCAGCACCATTTGTTGAAAATGCTGTCTTTTTTTCACTGGGTGGTTTCAGCTCCTTTGTCAAGATCAAGTGACCATAAGTGTGTGGGTTCATTTCTGGGTCTTCAATTCTATTCCATTGATCTACCTGCCTGTCACTGTACCAATACCATGCAGTTTTTATCACTACTGCTCTGTAGTACAGCTTGAGGTCAGGAATGCTAATTCCCCCAAAAGTCCTTTCATTGTTGAGAATAGTTTTTGCTATCCTGGGTTTTTTGTTATTCCATATGAATTTGAGAATTGCTCTTTCTAAGTCAATGAAGAATTGAGTTGGGATTTTGATGGGGATAGCATTGAATCTGTAGATTGCTTTTGGCAGGATGGTCATTTTAACTATATTAATCCTGCCAATCCAAGAACATGGGAGATCTTTCCATCTTCTGAGGTCTTCGATTTCTTTCTTCAGAAACTTGAAGTTCTTGCCATACAGATCTTTCACTTGTTTGGTTAGAGTCACACCAAGATACTTTATGTTGTTTGTGACAATTGTGAAGGGTGTCATTTTCCCAATTTCTTTCTAAGCCTGTTTATCTTTCAAGTATAAGAAGACTACTGATTTGTTTGAGTTAATTCTGTATCCAGTCACTTTGCTGAAGTTTATCAGCTATAGCAGATCTCTGATGGAGTTTTTCAGATCACTTAAGTATACCATCATATCATTTGCAAATAGTGATATTTTGATTTCTTCTTTTCCAATTTGTATCCCTTTGACCTCTTTTTGTTGTCTAATTGCTCTAGCTAGAATTTCAAGTACTATAATGAATAGATAGGGAGAGTGAGTGAAGCTTTATCTAGTCCCTGATTTTAGTGGGATTGCTTCAAGTTTCTCTCCATTTAGTTTGATGTTGGCCACTGGTTTGCTGTATATTGCTTTTACTGTGTTTAGGTATGGTCCTTGAGTTCCTGATCTTTCCAAGTCTTTTATCATGAAGGGATGTTGAATTTTGTTAAATGGTTTTTCAGCATCTAATGAAATGACCATGTGGTTTTTTTTTCCTTGAGTTTCTCTATGTAGTGGATTACATTGATGGATTTCCGGGTATTGAACCATCCCTGCATCCCTGGGATGAAGCCTACCTGATCATGGTGAATGATCGTTGTGATGTGTTCTTGGATTCGGTTTGCAGGAATTTTATTGAGTATTTTTGCATTGATATTCATAAGGGAAATTGGTCTGAAGTTTTCTTTTATTGTTGGGTCTTTGTGGGGCTTTGGTATCAGTGTAACTGTGGCCTCATAGAATGAATTGGGTAGTGTTCCTTCTGTTTCTATTTTGTGGAATAGATAGAAGAGTATTGGTATTAGGTCTTCTTTGAAGGTCTGATAGAATTTTGCACTGAACCCATCTGGTCCTGGGCTTTTTCAGGTTGGGAGACTGTTAATGACTGCTTCTATTTCTTTGGGGATTATGGGACTGTTTAGATGGTTTATCTGATCCTGATTTAACTCTGGTAATTGGTATCTGTCTAGAAACTTGTCCATTTCCTCCAGATTTTCCAATTTTGTTGAGTATAGTTGAGTAAGATCTATGATTTTTTTAATTTCCTCAGAGTCTGTAGTTATAGCTCCCTTTTCATTTCTAATTTTGTTAATTTGGATACTGTCTCTGTGCCCTCTGGTTAGTCTGGCTAAAGGTTTATTTATCTTGTTGATTTTCTCAAAGAACCAGCTCTTGTTTTTGTTGATTCTTTGTATAGTTCTTTTAGTTTCCACTTGGTTGATTTCAGCCCTTAATTTGATTATTTCTTGCCTCTACTCCTCTTGGGTGTATTAGCCTCTTTTTGTTCTAGAACTTTCAAGTGTACTCTTAAGCTGCTAGTGTATGCTCTCTCCCGTTTCTTTTTGGAGGCATTCAGAGCTATGAGTTTTCCTCTTAACACTACTTTCATTGTGTCACATAGGTTTGGGTATGTTGTACTTTCATTTTCATTAAATTCTGGGAAGTCTTTAATTTCTTTCTTTATTTCTTCCTTGACCAAGTAATCATTGAGTAGAGTGTTGTTCAGCTTCCATGTGTATGTGGGCATTCTGTTGTTGTTGTTGCCATTGAAGACCAACCTTAATCCATAGTGATCTGATAGGAGGCACAGGATTATTTCAAACTTCTTATATCTGTTGAGGCTTGTTTTGTGACCAATTATATGATCAGTTTTGGAGAAGATACCCTGAGGTGCTGAGAAGAAGGCATATTCTTTTGATTTAGGATGAAATGTTCTATAGATACCTGTTAAATCCATTTGGTTCATAACATCTTTTATTTCACCGTGTCTCTGTTTAGTTTGTGTTTCCAAGATCTGTCCATTGATGATAGTGGGGTGTTGAAGTCTCCCACTATGTGAGGTGCAATGTGTGCTTTGAGCTTTAGTAAAGTTTCTTTTATGAATGTGGGAGCCCTTGCATTTGGGGTATAGATGCTCAGAATTGAGAGTTCTTCTTGGTAGATTTTTCCTTTAATGAGTATGAAGTATCCTTCCTTATCTTTTTTGATGACTTTTGGTTGGAAATCAATTTTATCCGATATTAGAATGGCTACTCCAGCCTGTTTCTTAGGATCATTTGCCTGGAAAATTGTTTTTCAGTCCTTTACTCTGAGGTAGTGCTTGCCTTTAACATGGAGGTGTGTTTCCTGGATGCAGCAAAATGTTGGGTCCTGTTTATGGATCCAGTCTGTCAGTCTATGTTTTCTTATTGCGGAATTGAGTCCATTGATGTTAAGAGATATTACGGAATAGTGATTGCTGTTTCCTGTTATTTTGTATGTTATTTTTATGGTTGTATGACTATCTTCCTTTGAGTTTGTTGAAAGATTATTTTCTTGCTTTTTCTAGGGTGTAGTTTCCCTCTTTGAGTTGGTGTTTTCCATCTATTATTCTTTGTAGGAGTGGGTTTGTGGAAATGTACTGTGCAAATTTGGTTTTGTCATAGAATATTTTGGTTTCACCATCTATGATAATTGAGAATTTTGCGGGGTATAGCAGCCTGGACTGGCATTTGTGTTCTCTTAGGGTCTGTATGAGATCTGCCCAGGATCTTCTAGCTTTCATACTCTCTGGTGAGAAGTCTGGTGTAATTCTGGTAGGTCTGCCTTTATATGTTACTTTCCTTTTTTCCCTTACTGCTTTTAATATTTTTTCCTTATTTTGTGTATTTGGTGTTTTGACTATAATGTGACGAGAGGAATTTCTTTCCTGGTCCAGTCTATTTGGAGTTCTGTAGGCTTCTTGGATATTTATGTTCATCTCTTTCTTTAGGTTAGGGATGTTTTCTTCTATAATTTTGTTGAAGATACTTACTGGTCCTTTCAGTTGGGAATCTTCACTCTCTTCTATACCTATTATCCTCAGGTTCTGTCTTCTCATTGTGTCCTGGATATCCTGGATGTTTTGGGTTAGGAGCTTTTTGCATTTTGCATTTTCTTTGACTGTTGTGTCCATGTTTTCTATGATATCTTCTGCACCTGATATTCTCTCTTCTATCTATTGTATTCTGTTGGTGATGCTTGCATCTATGACTCCTGATCTCTTTCCTAAGTTTTCTAACTCCAGGGTTGTCTCCCTTTGTGATTTCTTTATTGTTTCTATTTCTATTTTTAGTTCCTGGATGGTTTTGTTCATATCCTCTGTCTGTTTGATTGTGTTTTCCTGTGGTTCTGCTTGTTTGATTGTGTTTTCCTGTAATTCTTTCAGGGATTTTTGTGTTTCCTTTTTAATGGCTTATAGTTGTTTACCTGTGTTCTCTTGTGTTTCTTTAAGGGAGTTATTTATTTCCTTCTTAAAATCTTCTATCATTCTCATGAGATGAGATTTTAAGTTTGAGTCTTGCTTTTCTGGTGTGTTGGGGTATCCAGGGCTTGCTGTGGTGGGAAAGCTGGGTTCTGATGATGCCAAGTAGCCTTGAATTCTGTTCCTTATGTTCTTGCCCTTGCCTTTTGCCATGTGGTTATCTCTGGTGTTAGCTGGTCTTACTTTCTCTGACTGTGGCTTGTCTTTCCTCCAAGCCTAGGTGTCAATACTCCTTGGAGACCAGTTCTCTCTGAGAGGAATTTAGATTTGAAGAGCTGTGGTACAGGGTCAGCTCTGGGGTACAGACAGAAACCAATCGGATCTAGTGCCCAGCTGTCCCTTGGTTTCTGTGTCCTGATGGCTCTGCAAGGGTCCCTCTTGATCCAGTAAATTTGAACAGAAGTGGTGGTCTTGCCTGTGCTTGAGGGTGTGTTGGCACTCCTGGGATACCAGCTTTCTCCTGGCACTATTTGAGTATGGAGCCTTGTGTCACAGGATTCTATCCCTGACCACAGAAAGAAACCAGAAGACCACTCCCCAGTCCCTGTGTCTTGGGGATTCCAAGTGGGTCCCTCTGAGCAGACAGGCTTGCCCACACTCCTGGAATTCTAGCTTTCTCCTGGCACTATTTGGCTATGGAGCCCTGGTGGTCCAGGCAGAGGTCTCCAGTCACAGATGGAAACTGGAAGGCTCCTTCCCCCAGCTGTTCCTCAGTCCCTGTGTCCCAAGGATCCCAGGCTTGTCCTGCTTAGCAGTGTTGCTCCTTTTACCCCCTCCCATGGGCTTTTCCACACTCCAGGGAAGCTGGCTTTCTCCCAAAGCTATTTGGCTATGCAGCCCTGGTGGCCCAGGCAGAGGTCTCCCACCACAGATGGAAACCAGAAGGCTCCTGTTCTCAGCTGTCCCTCAGTCCCTGTGTCCCAAGGATTCCGCGCGAGTTCTACTTAGCAGTAGTGTTCTTCTTACCCCTACTCACAAGCTTTTCCATACTCCTGGGTGGCTAGCTTTCTCCCAGTGCTATTTGGCTATGGAGTCCTGGTGGTCCAGGCAGAGGTCTCTTTCCACAGATGGAGACTGGACCTCTTATTATTATTTTTTTTTAATGAGAAATAACATACCTAAGATACTTTAGATTTTCCCAGAAATCTCACTGGTGATTTTTCTTTTAGATTAAAATTCCTGAAAATAGTTGACTCAGAATGGATCTGTAAGGGAAAAAAATGACTATAATATAAAGCTCTCTTATTTCTTCATTCCAGTAGCACTGCAAGGTAGTAGATGCAATTCCTGCAAGATCTAAAACCATGAGCTAAAAGAAAGGCAAACATTTTTATGCTTACAATAAAATGCATTGATGCCAGTTAATCTATGGCACATGCCTTCTTATTGTTCAACATTTTTTTAATTAGAAAGTTCTTAGAGAGTTGTTTGTACATAAATATTTATCAGCACACTCACAACTAAGACAAAAATAGCAGTAACATAAATTTATTATGACATTCATAAATCATGGCATATGACTGTCAACCCTTTATTACATTTTTAGTAACAAGCATAACATAGATTTATTTTCAGGACATTTCCTGTTTGAGATACTATAAAGCATGTGGTCATTGCCATAGAAGAATATATTAACTTTCAAACAATAAGAATATATAGCCCTATCTATTTTCATAGGGATGAACATTGGCTTCTCATTTCTCATATGTACTTCATTGCTTTCCCTATGACTTTCTGTTAAGTAACTTACTTTTGAACTCTGGATAGTAGGAAGACATATTTACACCATTTTACTTGGCATTTAAACTCAACACACCACTGGCTAATTGGAATACCATCAATATAGATAACAGTGACCAAATTCATTCCTAGGCGGGTAGTGACTAACATTCCAGTGCTGGATCTTAACCATCAGTTTTAAGATTTATGCTAGTTTTTTGTTTGTTTCTTATTAGTATGGAATAGAGTTTATTTATGGCATGGGGAGAGGAGTTGACGGGGTAGTAGAGACAGAGAAGGGGGAGGGGGAAGAAAGAGGGGGAAGTAGAGGCTGGCTATGAACACATGGAGAGAGGGGGAGGGGAATGGGGAGGAAAGTGACAGAAGGTATGAGAATAAGAGAACAAGAGCTATTCATGCTAGTTTTAAAGGTGTTAACATATAGCAAAATGCGACTCAAAATTAATGAAATCCAGTTTTACATTTGGATTAAAGTAACTATCATTAAGAGGTTTACAGTGGGACAAACATCAGTGTTGTCTCAATCACTTAATGCTGTGTAATTACTAAGCCACTCTCAACCCCTGTCCCACATAAAACTGAATTTTTGTACTAGTATCTACTGAAGAGAAGTATCTTAAGGGCTTCACAGCAGTTTTTGCATAAGCTGTTCATTGAACATCACATTGTGATTTTTATCACAAGCATCTTTTTGGTTCTTCATAGTCACCTGAGGGGTAGGCAGAAAGAAAATATTATCTGCATTTTGCAGCTGGAGAAAGTAAGATCAAACCAATTATAATCGTCCCAGGATCACAGACTCAGCAAGTGACATGGGGACAGTGCCACAGCTCTTTCTCTCTTTCCACACTGAGTTTCTACTCTCAGTTTTCTAAGTGTTGAGTTAACTTGCATATAATAAATATGATAAGAACATTGTGGGTATTTTTGATGCTCACATCCAATTCCTGTTTCTTACAGTAACTACAACAAAACCTCACTTTAAATCCAGGTGCTTTGAGTTCGTTCTTAATTACTAGTTCCAAGGACTGGAACAAAAGGCCTAATTTTGCCACTTGGAACTCCGAATTCCCCTGGCTGCAGAAATTGATCCAGGAATAGACAGTTAGAGCTGGCCAAGTTAGTCAGAATAAATCAGAGTTAATCTTAGGGCTTTTACTTGAGCAACCAGAAAGAGCTATTTAAACAGAATGAACAACACCCCCTTCCTTTTGGCTTTAACTTGAGGTGTAGGCTGGAGCAGCTGCTGCCATCTTGTGACCACATGGACCCTAAAAATGAAGCAAAAACATGGAAGAAAGTATGGCCAAGCTGGGCATAAGACCCAGACGAGCTACTATATCCAATATGTAAGCTACTGAATTCAGATGCACTTGAATTTAGTCCTTTTTAATTTCTCAGTTATATGAACCAATAAAATACTTTGCATGATTATCAACCTTCACCTCCTGAGAAATAGAGCTCCAAAGTAGAGCAATGTAAGCATAAAACCATATGCTTAACTGGCACCATGGGTGTCAGTCCCATGTATAACTCTGTCTTTGTTTGGAAGTTGCAAGATTGATCAAGTTGTGATGACTGAATACCATCAGTCTTTATGCACACAATTTCAACAGAAGGTACATATTTACTGCCTCAGTTCCCATCTACTGGCCAAGGACTGAAAGAATCCAGTATTATTTATGCTAAGCAGCACAAAGCAAAATTGTGGTTTTAGATCTTTTTAATTCTCTTTTGACCTGAATACCACACACTTGGAATTGTTTCTGTGAGTACAACTGAGTCTTCATGATTTGTGTCATCATGGGCTTGGGACAAGTTGACACTGTCCAATTAAATATGCTGCCTTTTGACCCTGTAAAATTTGTCAGCTTAGGCAAGAGCCCACGTGTAATTAATCCACTAGCTAATTACAATAACTTACTCAGACTTAGAAAACCTATGTTAATAGGATACAGGAAAGAAAGAAAGAAAGGAAGAAAGGAAGAAAGGAAGGAAGGAAGGAAGGAAGGAAGGAAGGAAAATGTTTTTTGTCTTCCTGTAGCATGTTGGCTTAAGTTGTAGCTTTAACTTACATTTTCAACCATTTATTCCAGCTACTAATCCACATGTGCTTCAAAGAAGTTTGTACATAAGATGAGGTTTTCAAAAGAAACAGATTGTTACTTCACTATACACGTGGAGTTTTCTTAGATTTTATATCTAATTATGCACAGTGCAGATAGTAAATCTGCTTAGGCACTTGAGTTTATTGAGTAGGGATATTAGCATTACATGGCTGTTTCCATTTCATGCTTTATTTCTATTTACATATGATTGCAGGCAAAAATCCAGGGAGAAAAGAAATCTATCCTCAATCTACAACAGAAAGAAAGAAGGAGAGAAAGAGAGGAAAATGAAATATCTCTCATTTATCAGCTTCCTCTTGTGCTGCTCTGGTCCCATCCAAGCTCCTGGATGATTGAATGACACCACCCATGTCCAGAGTGCATCTTCCCCCTCACTTCTCCAGCCCCTCTTGCCACATATCTCTGGAATCATCTACACCGATGTCCCTAGGACTGTGCTATACTAGTTTTCTAGGTGTCTTGCAGTCCACTAAAGTTGACAACCAAGATCAACCATGGCAAGTAAGATGGGGAACATGCATGGCATTTCAGTCCATGTGTTTAGAGTCAGATACTGGGGGCCCTCTGCACTGACTTGTGATTTCTGGGCTTCAGATGTCATCCAGCTCAGCTGACACATACAGGGGAACAGAAGTCTTTAAAACAAAATCCAAGCAGGCTACATGGCTCACCATGTAAAGGTGATTGCTGCCAATCCTGTGACTTGAATTTGATTTCCAAGAACCACATGGAAGGAGAGAAATGACTCCTTCAGATCATCTTCTAATCTTCTAATGCACACTATGACACACATGTGCCTCCCAACACCAGTAAAAGTAATTAATTAGTTAAATATACAGACATATACACAAAAAAGAAAGAAAGAAAGAAAGAAAGAAAGAAAGAAAGACTCACACGTGTATTTTCTGTGCAGTCATAATTGCTACTGACTGTTCTCTCAATATGGCAGAAGAAATGCTTAATTAAGGAGTCTTGACAGCTTGCCATTGACTAAAATGGGAAAGGAAAGAACTGGTTAGCTAGCCTTTTTCAGCCTTCATGAAGCTTTCTTATTCTTGTTCATTTTCTTTCCTGAGTTATGTCACCCAGGTGCAGGATTTTGGTCTCCTAGCTACCCAGGAATATCAGTTTCATAGAAAAACAGCAGTGGAATAGTAGGTAGCTTCTGTTCTCGAATTTTAAAATCTCAATAAATGAAGAAAAGCCCCCGTCCCATCACAATTCACTGTAACAATAGCTCACTTGTATTTCTATATAAACAGAAATAAGGTTCAACCAGTGCTGATCTTTCATACATATGTTTACCTCTGACACTCTTATTTTATTCTATTTCATTTTTATAAATCTTCTTAATGTAGATTTATAGATGGATTATTAGTAGATGATACTTTGTTACATATGACAGTTTTCATGCAATGCATAGTCCCCTCACATTAGTTCTCTTTGTTCCCCTAGAAGGTCTTCTTTCTATTTGCATTATCTATCAACATACATAGTTTTATTTATTCAAACAACATGATTAATAAATGAGCTAAAACAAATAGACATTTCTTAAAATTTGATATACAAATGGCCAATAAGCACATAAGTGTTCAAATTCACTAGCCATCAGAGGAATACACATTAAATAACATTGGAATTCCATCTTCCCCAGTCAGAATGGAAGTATTTAAGGAAACAGGTATCAACACATGCAGTGAGGATATGAAGAAAGAGAACGTGTACACACTGCTTGGAGGAAGATAAACTAGTTCAGCCACTATGGAAATCAATATGGATGTGTCTCAAAACACTGAATCCAGCTATACCATAAGACTCAGCTACATGAGTATTTATTCTAGCACTCTTGACAATAGCTAAGCTATGGGAACAACCTAACTGCCCAACAAGAAAGAAAGTTTCTTAGAAGGTGATATATATGAATATGATGGATATAGATAAATGCATGGAAATTCTTTCAAATGTAAAATTCAATGATATAAAATCATGGAAGAAAAGTAGATGCAACTGTATATAATCTTACTAAGCAAATAAAGCCAATCTCAGAATTACTAACATTACACATCCTCTCCCTATGTTGTCTTGAGATTTTTATATAGATTTATAGAATCATGTGCGCATGAAACTAAAAGTGAAACTGCTGAGGGAAGCCAAGTATGCAGGAGTGAGAAGGAGGAGAATAAGAGGGTGAAAAGAAGTAGGGGAAATCAGCTCCATGTATATACTATACTATACTTATACTAAAATGTATATAAATATATAATATATAATATAAATATAAAAATATATAATAGTACTATGAACAATGAATACAGATTAAGAAAATTATGAAAAAATGAAAAGAACAATGTTGGTGAGGTATAGAGAAGTAGAACCCTTATATGAGACTGGGGAAATATAATGCAGCCATTATGGAAAGCTACATGAGGACTCTTCTACAAACTAAAATTCGAATCATAAAATATTCTAGCAGTCTCACATCTGGCTATCTCAAGGACTTGAAATCAATGTGTTGAAGAATTAGTTGCAAACATTTTGCTTGTTGTAGCATTAGTCACAGTAGTTAATATGGAATCGAGTTAAAAGTTCATCATTGAGGAAATTAGTACAAAAAATGTGATACACTTATATACGTACATACAATAAAATACTTAGGAAGCCATTGGATCATTTACAACAAAGCAGATAAATCATATGATAAATGATATGATAAATGAAATAAGCCATGCACAGAATATTTAATCATTAATCAGGGGTTTCTACCCTGCTTTTGATTATTCAATTCCCAAATAAAAGACACAAAACCTTTATATTTATAATAAGCCTTAAACAGCACAAGAGCTGGGTAGATATTAACCCTCTATGGCCATTTTGTTTATTTCCCTGCCAAAATCCCTGAGTTACAACTTGCCATGTTATGCCTGGGTCACTTTTACTCCAACTGGGAAACCCACATGGCCATGTTTTTATGATTCATCTACCCCATGACATATTCTCCTCTTTTCACCATTTCTCTCTTCTCTCTCATAGTCCTACCTCCAACCCCAAGCCCAGGAACCAAAACTCTGCCTACCTCTCTCCTGCCAGCTATAGGCTGTAGGCATCTTTATTCAACCAAAGTTTTAAATTTAATTTTAAATTAATGATAAAAGTTAAATAGCATCACTTAATGTGCATGAGGATTTCCTTACACTTGGGGGCAATCACACCTTGTGATCAGTATTTAGCATTGCAATACAAACCAACAGACCAAACCTCAACACTTTCAGAAAGACATTGTATCATTTAAAACAAGGTAGATAAATCAGGAAAATTATTATGATAGGTAAAATAAAGTAAGCCCTGCACAGAAGAATAACATATATGTGATGGGGAAATAAAAACATTCCTTTTCATACATAAAAACCAGAGAGTAATATGATTGTCAGAGACTAGAAATAAGGAAAATGAAAAGACATCAGTTAGAGGATGGGAATTTGTAGTTAGAAAGGGAAATAAAAGTATTTAATAGCTGTAGAGGGTGATATAGCTATTTTGTCTTGACAGATTAAATCATCATAGTGTATTTTAAATATCATAAAGTTGTTTCATGCCCAACAATTACATACGTAATTGTTAAAAATAAAATAGCAAAAATATATGACAATATTATAAATAATGATGTGAGCTATAGAGAAAACAAACAAAATTGAAAATGAGATAGTGATAGAGTGTTTAGTCTGGTATTTTGGAGAGCCCAGAACAATAACAACAACAGAAAGTTTCTAACTACAACACAAATGAAAGGAGGGATGAGCAATGCCATAGTCTTCTCTTTTTTTCTCCCTAAATTTATTGATTTATTCACTTTATATACTGATTGAAGCTCCCCTTTCTCTTCTCCTCCCAATCCTACCCTCACATACCCTCTACCTCATCCTGGTTCCCTTTTCTTCTGAGAAGGGAAGCCACCCATGGGTATCAACCTGCCCTGGCACATCAAGTCAAAGCAAGACTAGGACTCTCTCACACTTAGGGCAAAAAAGGCAGCCCAGCTAGAGGAGAGGGATCCAAAAGGATTAGACAGAGTCGCCTGCTGCTAGAATTTTTAGGGAACCCATAAGAAGATTATGGAACACATCTGCTACATATGTGTAGAGGGCCCATGTCTAGCCCATGCACGTTCTTTGGTTGGTGGTTCAGTCTCTGTAAGCCCCTATGGTCCCAGGTTAGTTGGCTCTGTAGGTGTTCTTTTGGTGTCAATGACCCCTGCAGTTCACTCAATCCTATCTTCCACTCTTCCACAAGACTCCCTAAGCTCTGTCTGATATTTGGCTATGGGTCTCTGCATCTGTTCCCATCATGTGCTGGATTAAATCTCTAAGAGGAGAGTTATAGAAGGCTCCTGTCTACAAACATAGCAGAGTATCATTAATACTTGGGTTTGGTGCTCTCCCATGGGGTAGCCCTCAAGTAGGGCTAGTCACTGGGTGGCCATCCCCTCCATCTCTGTTCCATCTTTATCCCTGAACATCATGTACTCACTTATTAGTGAGTATTAGCCATAAAGTATAGGATAACCATGCTACAATCCACCGACCCAAAGAAGGAAGGCTGAAGAGAAGATGCTTGAACCTCACTCAGAGGGGGAAATAAAATAGACATTGGAGGTGGATGGAGGGAGGGAACTTGGCTGGTGAGAAAGTAGGGAGGGGAATAGTGGTGGGGATCAGATATGAGGAAAATGGGGGCAAGAGAGTTGGGAAAGAGAAGGGAAACCATCGGTATGGGAAGCATCTCTGGGACAAGCCAGAGACCCAGGATCTGGAAGGCTCCCTGAGTCTATGCAGGTAACCCCAGCTGAAACACCTAGCAGCAGGATATAAAGGCTGATGTGGCCACCTCATGTAGCCAGGTGGGACTTCCAGAGGAGAGAGGGGGACGCAAACTCACCCACAACACCCTCGACTCAAATTTGTCCTGCCACAGTCTTTCTTCTTAAGGCATCTATGATCAATTCCAAAAAATTCCCAGACTGAAAATGACAACAAACTAGAGAAACAATTTCATCAATCCAAGTAATTTCAAGAGAGACTACCTTGAATACTAAGGCAAGTGAAAATTAAAAATGTCACCTCAAACACTAACTGAACTTCATTCAACTGCTCTTGTTGCTCTACCCAGAAAGAAAGAGGCAGCAGGGTACACAAGACCTGAAGGGGGAACTGGAAAAATAGGAGAAAGGCTCAGTTAGGAAAGGAGAAGGAGAAAAATGTAGAAGAAGGAAGAGAGCAAATGACAGAATGACCAAAAAAAAAAAAAAAAAAAAAGTTGTGAAAATCACCCTATTTATCTAACAATACTTATATTACATGTAAGTCTATATGTAAATGTACATACTTAGTTTAGGTTAATTGTTCCCAATTGGGGTGACAATGAGCCCTTCTCCACAAAACAGTAGACTATCTAACAAAACCCTAGCACTGGGCATTAGAAATCCTTTTTTTTTTTTTTTTTTTTTTTTTGATATGTTGGTCAAGGTTGTCCAAGAGATTCCCCAAAACATGCAGGTTATCACTATGGCCTGGGTTGTCTCTCAAGGGTGGAAGGTTCTGTTGCTGAAGATACTAGGCACTTCAAACAAAAGACCCAAAGTTCCATGAGCTAGAATTGACCTGAAAGCATACTCACTAAGGACTAGCTTTCATAATACCAGAAGATGTCACATGAGCTTCCTACCCAGCTGTGAGTCACAACAATGACAAGCATGGCAGAATAATTTTAAGGATTCAGTAGTACTACATATACCTTGGCTGTAACCAACAACTCTCTATTTGGATTTAAGACATGTTCAAC
Organism: Rhynchomys soricoides; assembly: GCA_019843965.1. Classification (NCBI taxonomy): domain Eukaryota; kingdom Metazoa; phylum Chordata; class Mammalia; order Rodentia; family Muridae; genus Rhynchomys; species Rhynchomys soricoides. The sequence continues at coordinate 10,347,489 of JADRCH010000077.1, forward strand.
AAGAGAAAGACCAAGCCTAGTTCTGGGAACCTATCCAACTACCCAGGGCTAGTTAAATCATGGATCTTGAAGGACAATCTATAACAATCACTTTAATAAACTAGCATAACCCTTATCTACATTCTAAATATTTGTCCTTATGACCACAGATTAAGTGTAGTCCTTATCCCTCATCAAGGAAACATATCTTTGCAACAGAAAGAATCCATTACAGAAAATCACAACCAATCAAAATGGAGATCTCTAGAACCCAGTTCCAGGTGTTATATCTACAGCACAACTCCTGTACTTAAGGCTCAGGGATCATTGTAAAAGAAGCAGAAGGATTATGTGAGTCAGAGGAGCAGAAAGTGAAATTGTGTTCTAGAAATGTCAGATAAGCTACATCCATGAAGTTTCATCAATAGGGCTATCTAAACAAGGTCTTAACAAGATAACAACAGATATGCTGGTGTATATGAGGTAAAGCATAGGATGCCTCAACTGTATGCACAGAAACACAAAGCAACTGAGGAATGCTAAGAGCTGGAAAAAATAGTTTTTCCCAGGGAAGAGCACACCAATTGGTTATGTAATAGCAAATGGTCAACCATGAAAATATATACACATAAGTAGCATTATGTGGACTGAGCAGGTAATATCTCTGTGTGTGTGTGTGTGTGTGTGTGTGTGTGTGTGTGTGTATGACATGAATTTGTTAGAGAGCAAAGGGGTTGCATGATAGAGTTTAGAGTGAGGAAAGGAAAGGAATACATGGTGTGATTACATTGTAACCTCAAAAAAATAATAAACAAGGGGGTATTTATGTTATAATTATAGTAAACTTGTCATGCAACTTACATTTGACCTTGTTTGAAAACTCTAAGAAAGAAAGAGAAAGAAGTATATGGCCCATGGCTTTATTCTGCTATCAACTTATTTTTCTTTTTACAAGAGTTCACAAACTATAATTCATATTGATTAGACCACTTGATGTTTTATATATTTGGCTTCAAAATTGTAAACATCTTTTATTTAATTTGAATATAGTATACCAGATGAGCTATGTATCTTTTTTAATAGTTCTAAAAATATTCAGACCTACAATCTTAGCCATAGAAAAACAACATCCTGGCCTAGTACTTACTTAGCATATTTTCACTGTTGAACTATATGTATAAAATGTCCAAGTTCATTCCATTGCTTCAGTTTTTGTCAAAGACCTATTCATACTAATATATTTATTTCCAAATATCTAAATTAACATTTTGTTTATCAAAAGGTCCTCTAGTAAATGACAGTAATGTGTAAAGGACATGTAATTTCTCTAAGGCATATATATGTCTAACCATATTCAGTTGATATTGACAAACTCACCACAGTGCATAGAGAATTAAACTTAAAGACACCAAATGGCCGTTGAATTTTTCTCTGGGGTTGAAACAAACTCCTATAGCCACATTGTTAAAGAGCAATGCACACACAATGGTAACTGAGAAGAAAAACAGCTACATGAAGATATCTGGCTTAAAGGTAAAACATTAAGTAGCTACTATAACTTGGATATCTGCAGGGTTGGGAACCGTGATTGTCAATACCATCTGATCCCTTACAGTTGACATGCATCTGATTGAAAGAGATAATTGATGAGTTTTTACTCTGGGTACAGTTAAGGCTATATTGTCAATACTTTCACACCACCTTAGAAATGCATGTAGAGTCATCTCATTTGAATTTAAAATATCTTTCTATTCAGTCACAAACATCTCATCTATGCACATACACATACCCAGATACTCAGGACATCCTTTCACAAAGCCATCCCCATTCTTATTCAGTAGTCAACTTCATTCTATATTTTCATACATATCCCAAACAAACAAATAATTTATATGTATATTCATTATGTAATTATGGATTTTGGAGGTCAGGGGTAGGTGATGGTAATCTAAATTATAAAAATAACTGCCTTTTAATAGAATATGTGCAATACATTTTCATTCAAACTGGAAATTTGTCCAATATTAAATTAATATGCAAAACCAGTATCATTCATCTGCTATTTTTAGATATTTGCAAGGCTATTTAGTTAATTGGCTGTACTACAGTGTAACTGCAACCAGATAACAATTCCCCCGCCTTGTCTGGCACAAGAAATTTCATTCCATAGTCCAGACATAATAATTACAAATTTCTAGGGAGGAATTCTGAATTTTTAGCAAGAAGTGAGACTGGTTCATAAGCTTGAACAAATTTGGGTAATGAAAAGATCTGTTATAAATGAATTGCAAATAAAGCCTGGCAGTGCAGCATTTTTGAACACTTGAAAATCACTTTTAACAGTCTTTTTCTTTGGCTCAAATTTATTATTGTTATTTATTATAATTATAACTATTATTATTATTATTATTATTATTATTATTATTCACAGTAGTGAAGACATGTAAAACACTCAAGTGATCCTCAATAAATGGTTAAAGAAAATGTGGTATGTGCTCACAATGAGATATTATTCAGTCTTTTCCATTTTGGTTTTGAGCCCTAGCCTGGAATATTGCCTTAATTCAAAAGGAAACCCTTTCATTTGTGATAACATAGACTTATGAGGAAAAACTATGCTAAGTTACATAAATCAGACAAAAAAGTAAAAACACTTTACAATCTCAGTTAAGTGAGGAATAGTGAAATATTGAATTTATAGAATCAGTTGAATGCTAGTTTCAAGGGCTGAGGGTCTGTAGAGATGGGAGAAGTAGGTAAGGAATACAAATATTTAGTGACTAAATAAGTAAGTCCTAGACAGCTATTGGATTTTATGCTGATTATAGCTAGTAATAATGTGTTATATACTTGAAATTTGTTTAAATTAATTGATTTAAAAAGAATATAAATATATGAGCTGATAGCTTTGGGGAGAATCATTTTTCCATGTGAACAAATGACATGCTATGTACTTTGTTCAGCATTTCCTCTTAATTTTTTTTACTAGACATCCAGACTTAAGCCTGGAGTTCTGCTCACAGTTTTTGTGTTGCACCTTTTATATCTCCTTTCTGTTTGCAATCTTGTATAAAATTTCTCAATAACTTGCCTAAAATCTGCCTCTCTCACACAATACTATAAATGTTCCTTCTTCACTGTATTTATGTTTAGCAGTGTGTGCCTCACACATAATAGGATCACTATAGACAGTAGATAAAATAAATGAAAAGGTGAACCTTGCGGGTAGGTGTGAGAAGTGGGCTATCTTTGAGAGTTGTTGATTAGCAGGTCTTATACATAGACCCTCACATACTACAGGGTATTGCCATTGCTCTGGGCTATCCTGGAAAACTTAATAGTAAGAACTTGTTGCTGAAGACACCACATACTAGAGTCATAAGACATGAAAAATCAAGCTGGTGCTGACCTGAAAGCTTCATCACTATGGCTAGATTTCACAGTTCTAGAAGATTTAAGGGGAGAAAAGACATCACCAGCATGATCCAGCTCTGAGTCTAGAAAACTACAATAACTATTGATCTCATAACGTGTCCACTGGGCACTAGTATGTATGTCACAATGACCATAAGCAACTTGGGGCCAAAAAGGTTTATTTCACCTTACAGCTAAGGTGAAATCCTTGCATCATTACATCATTACAGCCAGCTCAGTCAGACAACAGGGTCTCAAGAGAGGGAGCAAGAATTAAATAAAGAAAAGACAATTAGACAACACTAGACTATGACCCCAACAAGTGCTGAAGCCTGCTTTTATATCATTCTAGATACATGCAAACAAATGGCCAGTTCTAAGGCATAAACAAAATAGTCAAGGAACAAACAAGACATAAACAAAGGTCCCATGGTATTAGGGAGTTATCAAGATGATCAAGCTCTTAAGCTTACTTCCTTGTTCTAGCCCAATGTCAAATTCTTGCCAATATCCTTGAAGCAACACCAAGAGCTCTCCACATCTCTCCCTTTTTTTATTTCATAAACAAGACTGAACCTGTCTTAGGTTGTTCTGACAAGAGTGCCTTCCTTACCCATCAGTAAAAATGCATTAGCCAAGGCAATGCATTTCTGTCTTAGGTTGGTAAGGCTCTGTACAGAATCTTACCCATCATTGACTGCCACCCTGTTAACCTCGTGGCTCTGTCTGGGGATCCATTTTAGGTTTCAAGCCATGTAGTTTGACTGCCAATATGTTGATATTGTTAAAGACAAGTTTTATCAACATGGTCAGGAACAAAAGTATTCCCAGGACAAGAAGGGCCAACATGATCAAACTATATGCACTATTCTTGAAGCTTGACCAAGATGGAAATACTGACTTAAGCTATGAATAGTTTTGTCAACAATATCCACATCAAAACTCAGTGGAGCAGCATTCTTTAAATTTATAATTTCAGTATGTAAAGTTAATATATCCAGAGAGATGTTAGAATTATGCCAAATAATTTGCAAGTATCTTTGAATTTTTTCCTAATTATAGTGACTGTCATTGTAAATTTTAGAAGTGACACAAATCTGTTGGTATTTAGTGTGACACTCGAGATGGCTTCTTACTCTTAAACTCTGAACTTCTTCTCCAATAATTTGAATAGTATCATAAAGAGCATCAATTCATTGTTCCAAACACCTATCTAAATACTCTTGAATACTAAGAATACTAGTAACATTTTTTTTTCTTAAATGGCTATCTTAACTTCTTTCATGAAAGCTAACAGAAGCAGTGGCAGTACTTATTAATGTAATCATAGCTGCTCTACTGGCAATAATCAAACCCACTACCATCTTGTTTCTGATTAAAACCTGACTCACTTCTTCCAATATTTGTAAGCATTTTTCAGAATACCAAGGTCCTGTCATACAGTCAATAAAACAAAAGTTAGTTAATAGACCATTATAAAAGACATGGCAGATTTCAATAAACTAACACAATTAGAAAGTGTACAATCAAAACAATCTATATTAAATACCATAGAAGAAACAAAAGTAATTTTAACCTGACCAATTAATAAAAGATTAGGAGCCTTAACACACACATTATCGTTTGTTTGAAATCCAGATCCTATCCCAGGTTTATCTGTTGCTAAGGTAACTTTATACAGAGCTGTGGCTAACTTCCAAATATGCCATTGAAGATTACCTGAATGTGTTTGTCAAAGACTTATAGATATCTTTTGTCTAATGTTTGATTGATTCCCAGCCCAATCAATAGTTTGCATACGACTGGAAACATTAAACCACATTGGAGGTTGATTGTAACATTCTTTCCATCTAACAAGTTTGTTAAATGCCAGTTCCACATTCTCTGTGGGTTCGGATCTGCAAGGTCGTATCTTATGAGGATCAGGGGCAGATTCCTCATACTATTTAGGCATGTCCATCTCTATGCTTTGGGTTACAGTTTGTGAAATACTTTTCTTCCAAATTTGAGTAATACAGAAATATACCCATCATTCATACAATTCTTCACAAGCAAACAGGATTCTCTTCATCAAATGCATTGAACGTCATGGTCTTATTATAAGTTGTCTCCCTTGTCCAAAGAGATCCAAGAAGTTGAGTATTATTACTGGCCACAAAAATCTCTGACCTGGACCACACTGCTGGATGTATCAGTGGTGGATCAAGAATATATGCCCAATACAGCTTCCCTGTCACCATTGTCATAGCACTCAGCAAGTTCAAGGTCAACATCATTCTTTGTTCCAGCATCAGCATGTCTCACCAATCACTCTGGCGGCCACCATACTCCTTTAGCATCCTGTGAAAAAAACACAAACATGCCCTCTTCCCCATATTAATACCTAATTGGACCATGCCATATGTCAGTAAGTGAATCCTTCCATTTCACCTACGCATAAGTATGTAGAGTTTACAGATGCCATAGACACTCAGCAGCAGAGAGTTCCTTAGCATCCAAGGTCAAAAAAATTTCAAAAGAAAATTTTGTGGTGAAGGAGCATAAAACTCTCCTCCCCTTTTGTTCTGTAACTGATTTTTTTAGAGCAGACATCTTTTTTGACTTATCTTTGCTCCTCTAGATTTTAGTATACTTCTAAGCATATGTACAAAAAGCATTCTACCTTACCTGTCCCATTTTTACATGGTTTACTCACCACTGGCCCAAATTTTCTTTATTTTCCTTTGTGTGCACTTCCTTTTCCTGTGGTGTCCTTCACTGAACCCATTGTACTCAAGCCTCAACATTGAGGGCACCACTTGACCAAGCCAGCTCAGTCAATCAACAGGGCCTCCAGGGAGGGAGCAAGAACTAAAGGAAGAAAAGACAATTAGACAACAGGAGAGTATTACCACAACAAGTGCTGAAGCAGTTTGATTTTTTCCAGTCTGCTTTTATATAATTTTAGGTACATGTAAACAATATGGCCAGTTCTACGGCATAAACAAAGTAGTAAAGGAACAAACAAGGCATAAATAATTTAATCAAAGAACAAACAAGGCATAAACAAAGGTCATATGGTATTCAGGGACTTATCAAGATGATCAAGATCTTGAGCTTACTTCCTTGTCCTAGCCCAATGTGAAATCTTGCCAATATCACTGAACTGGCACCAAGGGCTCTTCACATATCCTGTGAACTCAGGGCAGGACTCAAGGAACTGATGCAGAGGGCATGGAGAAGTGCTGTTTACTGGTTTCTACCTCAAGGCTTGCTCAGTCTACTTTTTTATATCATTGGGAATCACTAGCAGAGTAGCCCCATCTACAGTGGGCTGGACCTATACACATCAATTATCAATCAAGAAAATGCACTACAGACTTGCCCAAAGGTTAATCTGGTGGGGACATTTTCTTAACTGACATTCTGTCTTCTAAAATGACTCTAGCCTATGTCATGTTTATGTAAAAATCTAGCCAAAACAACAGCCATTAACAAAACAATTCCTTGTATATTTTTGTATAAAGTTTCTCAATAAAATTATATTTAAATGCAACATTCAATGTGAAAATATTAAAGCATAAGGTAAACCTATTATGTGGTCATTTGACAAGCACATAAACAAAACTGACAATAAAGTAAATATTTTGTGCTATGCTTTAGTCATCTTAAAAATCAAACTACATATCTTTAAAAAATAAATATAAATAATCAACTCAAATTATATAAAAAGCAATAGGGAAAGTGAAAATAACAAATGCCAATTTTTTTTTTACTTTTATTTACTTATTTTATGTACATGAATTTTTCCTGCATAAATAACTGTTTACCACTTGCATGCTTGATGCTAGTAAGTACCAGAAAAGGACTTCAGATCCCCTGGAACTGGAGCTAGAGATGTTTGTAAGCTACCATGTAGGTACTGGGATTGAACCTGGGCCCTCTAGAAGAACAGCCAGTGCTCTTAATCAGAGTCATCTCCCCAGCCCCTTTACTACATAAAGTTTTAAAATACCTGTTGAATTTACTTTAAGCAGAAGTGAGACTTAAAAAAAAAATGAAACAGTGTTTAGGACTACTTAGTATCTTCAACAGAAAAAGGTAAGAATTATGCTTATGTTCTGGCCAGGTATTTAAGGAGAAGGAACAAGCATGTTTTAGTGGGAATTAAAATAATCTAACAGTGTAGTTGTTGAAAAGATTGAACCAATACTTAAATGCCATTTTCTACACATCAAGCTGGCAAGAATTACAAAGTAATTAGTCCGTTGCTGATGGAAATATTGTGAAGGAAGCATTTTTGTAGCTACCAGAGGATTTAAAATTCTTAAGCTTTTCTGGAAAGCAGGTAATATGCATTAGGATCTGAAAACACTTTTGGAATTATTGACCACTTAGAATACATATTTGTGGATGTGAATTAAGGTCAAGGCAAATTGTGTGAGGATGTGTTAAATGTTAATGAAGAATAAAATGGCCCATATTATAGTTTTGAATTTATAAATATGAATTTAAAATACTGAAAGAAACTATGCCAGAATGTGCACATTAGTTATTGCAAGGTGATGGCTAAGAATTCTTTACAAGTATTTTCAGGATGGTTTTTGCTATGGCTATTAATTAGAAAATACTGTATCATAAACTAGCAAAAGCAAAGTAAGACAAAACCAATCACTCTTTCCTAGTGAGTGTGGCATAGTGTATGCCTATCTAACTCATCTTGTGTATCTTATATGATTTCTTATTTACTGTTCTATTGCTGTGAAGAGACACTACTACCAAAGCAACTCTTAAAAAGCAATGAAGCATTTAATTGGGTCCTTTCTTACAGAATTAGAGAGTTAGTCCATGATCAGCATGTCAAAAAGCAAAACAGGCATGGCACTAGAGCAGTAGCTGATAGCTTTATATCCTGATCTACAGAAATTGGGCAAGACTTGGGCTTTTGAAACCTCAAAGTCTACTCCCAGTGACATATTTCCTCTAACAAGGTCATGCCTCCTAATCCTCCTAATTCTTTCCAAATAGTTCCACCAACTGGTGACTAAGCATTCAAATATAAGAAAGAAGAGGGGGGTCATCTCATTCAACTACCACAAACTTAAAGCATTGAATTCATATTTATGTCATAAGTAATATCAAAAGTACAGAAAGGCATTACAACTTAGTAAATGGCTATTTGAGTTAAACAATAATAGCCAGCATATGAAGATTTGAGCTTATCAATTTATAATCAGAATATTTACATAAGATTGTGGGTATCTTCTAATTTTGCACACTTATTCATTTCAATACAATGAACCTCTCAATTTCCTCATTAAAAGAATTAGAAAAAAAAGTATAGTATCTAGGGATGTGACCATGTAAATGAATAATAAATTAAGTTGGCCAAAAGATTTACATTCTCTAAAATAATGTTATTAACACCACTCATAACATGTACTTATGGAAATGTAAGACTAAAATATTACTCATAACTTTTAATGAAAGAACAATGAATCAGATACACAGTTGTATTTCTAAGTTTTGGCTGAACTATTTGACATGTTTAAATAATGAGTAATTTCCCACAAGAAATTACATATTAAAGGTTTGGATTCCAGAGTGGTAGTATTGAGATATCAAAGATCTTTTAAGAGTTGGTTGGGGGCAGCTATTTAGATATCTTTCAAAGGTTGAGTCTCATCCAGTTGCAAAAGAGAAATTAGTTTTCTGCAATAGAGAGAGAGTCTCACTGGAGACATTAACGTTAGTAAAGGATTGACCTCTTTCTAACTAGTAGATGGCTAATACAAAATGAACTCAGTGTAGACTTTTTGCCTTGTATTGCTTGGTTTGGGCATTTTTTATCTTACGGGTCTTTTACTTGCATATGTTTTCTGATTGTGTTTTTATGAGCTTTGTTTGTTTGTTTTCTAAAGAGACAGAAAGGGCATGGTGTTGGGTGGATAGGAATGTGGGAAGTATCTAGGAATAGTTGGGGGGGGAAAGCATAATATGATCTAGAATTTATTATATAAACTTTTTTTCAAAATGTTGCATCTTTAAAAGGGACTCTGAGGCCCCAGCCTATCCTTTATTTCTCTCCTAAATTCCTTCTTCACATTTCAGTTACTTCCCTTTCTTCCATCCCTTTTGTGTGCTTCTTCTTGGCTTTTGATATAACAGGGTTCCTCTATCACATGCTCCTGCTATGATGTTTCCCTCTTCCAAAGGTCAAAAATGATGAAGTAGCTTGATTTGGGCCTACAACTCTTAGATTCATGATCAAAATAAACCTTCCTCTTTATCTCTTAGTCCTGAGGCATTTCATTATAGTAATGCAGGACTGACTAATTCAGTATTCTATGAATGTGACACATCTGTCCTAATAAAGAAAAAATCCGATTCCCTTTGCTTTTCTAAAATCTTGATGAGTTGTCCAAATCCTATGTGCTTTTATTCATGAGAAAATTATGTAGTTTATCTTCCTCCTGCAGCAGATGAAAGCAAATGCAGAGATACACAGCCAGACATTAAGCAGAGGCAGGAGAGAAAGGGAGAGATAGGCATAGCTTTAAGTGGGATCTCTTCCCTCAGAGCTCAGGAAACCTCATGGAACAGAAAGCAGAAAGATAAGAGACAGAAAGGATGGAGGACACCAGGAGGAAAGGGTACTCTAAATCAACTGTGTAAAGCTTATATGAACTCACAGAAATGGAATCCCCAAACACAGGCCTGCACATGTCTGTATAAGGTCCTCTGCATATATGTGGCTTTCAGTTTCATATTTTTATGGGACTCTGAAGTGTGTGAATGAGTGGGTCTCTGATTCTTGTTTCTTCTCTTAGAGTTCTTTTCCTTCTGTTGGTTTGCCTTGTCCAACTCCAATGTGATTTTGTTGTTGTTACTTTGCTTATTATATTTTATTTTGTTAGGTTCTCTGTTATCTTTCTGAGGCCTGTTTGTTTCTAGTGAAAGACAGAAAGGAAGTGGATTCAGATGGAAGGGAAAATGAAGAGGAGCTGGGAGGAGCAGCAGGAGGATAAACTATAATCAGAATATATTATGGGAGAAAAAAATCTATTTTCAATAAGTAGGAAAAATATTTAGATTATATTGAAAACATATGCTTATATCAAAGAAATGAATATGCAGTGAGGAAAGAATTTGTGGTTATTTTACTTTCCCAGTAGTTCTTTCTTAGAAATGTAAACCAATTAGATCCAACAACACACAGGGAAATTCTTATCTGGCCTACACAATAGGGCTGACATTTCTGTTTTCTTGTTATTATTTACTCCCTGCAGAGCATCAGGCTTTACCTTCTCTCAGCTGTGAATTGTTCAGTGTTCCACCTCCTAAAGACCACTGGCGAGTCTTTCCTTCCAATTGTTCATCTTTTTTTGTATTTAAAAAAAAATCAGAGAAATCATCTCACTAAAATCAGCAAGAATTAATGGTCCTGACCTCTGTCGGTGAGGACGTTTTCCTGGTGTTCTTACTGTGCAATATTCCATCCAATCAACCAAGCTAAAAAGAAAGAAACTTGTGTTAAAACATCATTTTATAACTAGTATTGACACTAAATAAGTGAAGGGAAAAGAATACAGAGTGGTGCTGCTGCGAATGTTAAATATGAGTAGGTACCTATTTCTAACAGACCATCTTACCATCTTTGCATCTGTGTGAAGCTAACCAAGTCAACTCTCTTGTTTGCCCCACTGGACTGTATAGGAGGGAACAAGTGAGTATGAGTAACAATATGACCAAATGCTAAGATGTCATCCCTAGTACCAGAGTTGCACACAGTAGGTTCACAGATATCTGGCATGTGATATACTGCCTGACTCAGTCACTAATGCCTGCCCCACTGATGTGTATTCAGTTCCATTGCACCTAAGAGAAGATGCTACATACAGTATTCCAATTAGAGATGTCAGGGGCTGGAGAGATGGCTCAGTGGTTAATAGCACTGACTGCTCTTCTAGAGGTCCTAAGTTCAATTCTCAGCAACCACATGGTGACTCACAGCCATCTGTAACGGATCTGATGCCCTCTTCTGGTGTGTCTGAAGATAGCTACAGTGTATAAATGAAATAAATAAATTTTGGAGTTGGGGATTTAGCTCAGTGGTAGAGCGCTTGCAAGGCCCTGGGTTCAGTCCTCAGCTCCGGGGGAGGGGGGAGGGGGAAGAGCTGTCATTCTGCTAACTATGTGCTGTCATAATGGTTGGAAATTGAAAACAAATTTGTTTGAAGTATTTCTTGTCCCTTAACAAAAGCTACAAATACTATATTTATCTCTATTAATTCAGTTTTTAAAAATGGCTTTGAGATAAGAAAATGAAATATTTGCCATTTGGGTATCTTGAAAAATGAGGAATTGAGGAATGAAATAAAGGAATGGTTCCTTTAAATAGGAAATCAAAACTGAGGCAAGAAATCTTAAATATTTTCTATTTAATGAGAATACCAACAGTTTTAGAACATATAATTGTATAGTCATTGGGTTGCAAAAAAAGTATGGGTTCATAAGTTAATATGCATAGATTTCTACCACTAATATTTTTCTCCTACATGAATTATTCAGCTACAGCAGAAAACAGTTGATTCTTGGTCTCCTTGTTCTAAAGGTTCTCTTCCTCATTCAATGCAATCAGATGGAAAGAGAATAGGAGCATGAGTGTGTTCACGGCTGCATGTGACATTGTGCTCTGAACAATGAGACTAAGAGGAATTCAATCCATCATATATTTTGCTTCATTAAAATGATCACAGACCAAAACAAATTCAAAATTCACGATTATATTTGACATTTACTGAACTAAAAATTTTCACCACGTCTATTGGAGGCTCATGGAAAGATAACAGATAAAAATACATAAATAAATACATGGAAAGGACTACAAATCCTTGCCATGTAATTCTCTCTGGTTATATTTTGTATATTATAGTAATTAAATTTTCATGCTACCTTGTTGCCTAAAGAGATCATAAAGAGATTTTTGTTATTTCACCCTTTTCCCTTTGTCTAAAAAATTAAAATTCATCGTCAAAAAAAAATGTACCCAAGAGCACCAGAAGGAACTATTTTATCCTTAAGTATTTTAACCTTTTGGCTGGGGCTCTGTTAATATATAATGAATAAGGTGTGGTCTGTTTCAGTTTCCTCAAGTTTTATCTCAATCTATTCACAAATGCATATTTGAGGGACAAAGTGAGCTCTCTAAACATCCTTCAGCTCACAGCTTCACAGTGGCTAAAAGGGTCTGTGTAGAAGTGAAGAAAAAAAATTAGCCCCCATTGACTGCCAAACGTTTCTTCAGTATTGTAAAAAAAAAAAGTTTAATTACATTCACTGATGACAAGTGTGGGTGAGCTTGGCAGACAAGGGGAGAGGACTTTGCTATGTATTTGCTGTTGAAAATTCCCTCATTCTGCTAACACTTTCCCTCTTCATGTCATCAAAAATAATTTTTTACTGATTATGTTGACACTTTCATAATGCCAGCATTTTTCTTACATTGTAGATGTAACTGTCATGATCTGCTTTCATGTGTTGTCTTTTTTTATATAGTATCTATGTTTTTAAAAAATCTAGTTCTTCAAACTACCAAGTTCAAGTTTTACTTTGCTTTATGAAAACTAGTTCCTATCTATACCATAATAGATGAGCAACACATTCATTTGCAAGCCTCAAAAACTAAATTTATCTTCCTAAGCAGTTGATGTCTTAAAGTATATTAAGCCATGTTAGCTTACAACTAAAAGTGATGAAAAATAAGACAATTTTAGAAAGTGAATTACTTTGGTCATTTCCCCTGTGAAGAGGTTTCAGAATATTTTTAATTTAAAAGAAAGATAACCCCCCAAAAAATAAAAAATGGAAAACATTTACTGTAGGTTGTTTTGTATTAATTGTTGTCCTAAAGACATACTTGCAAACCACATCATATTTTTCCATCACTTGTTTTATAATTAGAAGACATTTGGAGGCTCTTTTGCAAAGCTTATATCAAGTCATCTCCATGGGCAACTTTTGCTTATATAATAGTATTTCTGGCATCAATATCTCACTCAAGAGGCTCTTCTCAAATCTCTTTATTATTGGTGATGTAAAAAGTATGATTTCATCTTCAGGTTGCTGAATATAATTTCTCTTCCTTCTGTTTCTTAATTTCTAATAGACTTAAATAGAAAACCCTTGAATCTTGTGTTAAATTGGAAATAAAGGGTTAATGATTTCAGTGGTTGTATCTTCTAAGCTACACTTACCTGAAGATCATCATCACTAGAAAACTCCTGCTTATCCAAAATAACTGAGCCATAAGATTTAAAAAGGAGGAGGAGGAAGAGGAGGAGGAGGAGGAGGAGGAGGAGGAAGCTGAGAAAAATGGCTTTGTGGTAAAGTGCTTGTCACGTATATATGAGTATCAGAATTTGCATATCTGCATACATGTCAAACCAGTCACGGTTGCACAGGTTTTAATCCACAAAGATTGGAAGGGGTAGATCTTGTAGTGGAGGCCAGCCAGTAGATCTTGGATAACCGCTGGCTAATGAGTGCCTCAAAAATGTCAAATTCTGGGTCATTGAGAGACCCAATCTCACAAAAATATGGTACAGGGCAATAGAGTAGAGATGCATACCCAACATCAATTTCTGGTCTCCACACATGCCTACAGAATTGAACACAATCTTCAACCCTCATCAAGGAATCATTTCTTTGAAGCAGAGATCATTAAAGGAAACCACAGCCAATCAATAAGCAGAGTTGTGGAGCCTAGTCCAAATGGACACATATAAATACCAACCCACATACTAAAGCTCAGGGAATATTGCAGAATAGGGCATGGAAAGATTAACAAAGCTGGAGAATCAGGAACTTTGCTCTGACTGTGTGACTACTAGTAACATCTGAAGGTATATGCATAGTCTCACCAACATGGCCGCCCAACCATGAGCTAAACAAGGAGGACACCAACTAACATGCCAAACTAGATGGGGAAGAGCCCACAAGGCTTCAACTGCACACAAAGAATGATAGGCAACTAAGTGGAGATGGGGGTGGGGACAGGAGAGGTATCCCTCCCCAGGGAAGAGCACACCAACTGATGGTCCACTGCCAAACAGCCAACCCTAAAAACATGCATTCAAGTACATTATTGGGACTTAACAGATTATATTTAGAAATATACATGCACATATAAAAATATATATACACATGAAATATTAAGCTCAGCCTTATATTGTATTTTAATTAGGTCTTGTCCATAGTGTACTTTGATCATCCTCAACCCATCATCTTCTCCTATTCTCTGATCTCTCTCTCTCTCTCTATCTCTATCTCTATCTCTCCTTTCTCTCTGACCTCCCCTTTGAAATAGTCCCTCCCCTTTCATGACTCATGTCTTTAAAAATTATTCTTTGTATACATGTGTGAGTATGTTTTCATGCCTATGAAGGTCAGAAAAGGACATCAGATTCCCCCTTACACTAGATACAGGCAGTTTTGCACCACCTGATGTGGGTGCCGGGAACTGAACTTGAGTCTTTTTCTGCAACAGAAGTATGTGCTCTTAACCACTGAGCTGTCTCTTCAATTCCTCATGATTTCTTTTAAAATTGGATTCTGTAAAAGAGAAACAAATGGTTTTCCTTCTGTATCTATCTAGTTTACTTTGTATGATATGATAATCAAATTCCATCATTTTTCTTAAAATGAAATATTCTTCTCTATGACTGACTAAAACTTCATTTTGTTTTTTGTGGCATATTTTTACTGTTTATTCATTCATGTATTACATAGGCTGATTCTATAGGTTAGCTGTAAAGACCACTGCAACTGTAGGCACGCATATATGCGTGTCTCTCTTCCATGTTTCATTCAATACCTTTGGATATGTAAACTAGGAGTGTATGGGATCACACTGTAGGGCTCTATCTGGTTCTCTGAAAAACCTCCATACTGATTTTCACAGTGGATACATACATTTGCATTTTTGCCACCAGTATATAGAGGTTCCTTTCCCTCTGCGTCTTCATAAACAACTTCTGCACTTTGCTCTCAGCGTCAAAGCTATTTTGACTTCAGTGAAAGGGAATCTCACATTAGTTTCTACTTGCTGATGGTGCTTTCATTTTTAATTTTTTCAGGCATCAATTGGCCATTTGCATTTCTTTTTTGTTTTTTTTTTAATTAATTTATTTTTTATTCTTTGATCTTTTTTACAGTTCAGACTTCATCCTTTCTTGGTCTGCCCCTCCTCCCCCACAGCTCCCCATTCCATACTGCCTCACCCCCTCCATTTCCAAGAGGATGTCCCTACCCCCACCCCAGCAGGCCTCCCTACTCCCTCAGGCCTCAAGTTTCTCAAGGGTTAGGTGCATCTTCTCTCACTGAGGCCAAACCAGTCAGTCCTCTTCTGAATATGTGTCAGGAGCCTCATATCAGCTGGTGTATGCTGTCTGGTTGGTGGCTCTGTGTCTGAGAGATCTCGGGGTGTGGGTGTGGGGGAGTCCAGATCAGTTGAGACTGCTGGTCTTCCCATGGGGCTGCTCTCCTCCTCAGCTTCTTTCATGGTTTTACTGTTTGTTTTCTGTAGTTATTTCAAAGTGTCTGGTCTCACAGTTTATCTTTGCAGACAGAGAGCAAAATCTTCTTTTATTCTTCTGTACTTCTCACAAAAGTGTTTGTTAAAGAAACTGTCTCTTTTCCCCCAATATAGGTTTTAAAACCTTTGTCAAACACCAGGAGGCTATAGATACATACATGTAATCCTAGTTCTTCCTGAATGTCTGACACACATCAGGTTTTGAGTGGGTAACCAGCCTTTTCTGTAAGATAATTTGAAATCAAGGTTTGTTGTGTTCCAACTCTGCTCACTTTGCTCAGGATTTTTTGGTTACTTGGGATCTTTGTGTGAAAGGACTGAGCTGGTCAGAACCAGGCTGACTCTATGACAGGCTGAAAACTGGCAATTCAGGACACTAGGCCTGAGTTTCTGTTTCCCAGAAATAAAAACATCCAAAACAAGTCAATTCCAGAAAGAAAGAAAACACCCCTCCTGGGCAGCCAATCAGGAGCGGCCTGAACCAAAAATAATAGTTAATCAGCAAGGTTCTGAAAACTCCCTAAGACTCTCCAGAAGCGGAGCTAATCCTGGAGACACCCATACTTCTGGAAATAGAGCCCACCAATCAAGGTAAAGATAATCCACACTTCCTTTGAATTCTCCTAACAGACTTAAAAATGAGCCTGGAAGCCCACTCAGCATCTCCATTTTGGTGGATGGAGATCCCTGTGTGTTGGTAATTTCTGCAAAATAAATGCTCTTTGCTTTTGCACTGTATTTGAGTCTGAGGTGGTTTTCTTCAACAAATCACAGACACTTGCATGTGTTTCCATGTGGATTTCAGGATTCTTTTCTCTTTTCCTATGTGGAATCATGATAGGGATTGAATATAAACCTGTAGATTTCTTTTTGTAATATAGCTATGAAATTCTATATCACACACACACACACATATGTATGTATGTATGTATGTATGTATGTATGTATGTATGTATGCCTTTCTCATCTCTTGGTAATTACACGGTGGCATTCTTTGATTCTCTGAAGTCTTGTCTTCCAGTTTATCTCGTCAGATTTAAGTAATAAGGCCATTCTTGCTCACCTTAGAGTATCATTTTCCATCCTTGAATTTTCAGTATCATGAGCCTTTGCAAATGACATGTTTCTTGTAGGCAACATATTTTTGGAATTTTTAAAAATCCATTAATCACTTCTGTGTCATTTAATTGGAGAATTAAGTCCATTCATATAGAAAGCTATTATTGAAAGTACATGTTTTTTTTTTCCTTTTTGTTTTCTTTCCTTCCTTTCTTCCTTTCTTCCTTTTTTATTTATTTATTTTGGTAAATCAATAAATTGGTTGGTGGTGGGTTTTTTTGTTTGTTTCTTTGTTTTTTGACACTGGGTTTCTCTGGTAGCCTTGGCTGACCTGGAACTCACTTTGTAGACCAGGTTGGACTCAAACTCACAGAGATCTGCCAGCCTCTGTCTCTGCCTTTGCTTCCTGAGTGCTGAGATTAATGGCATCTACCACCACTACCAGGCTGAAACATCAGAAGTATGCTGATAATTTTGTGGACTTTTAAAAATCTACTTATTGAGAATGGTCATTTTTTTCTTCCTTTTTGTATTCTTCTGTCACCCCATTTCTGTGGTAATAATGGATTCTTTTCTTTTACTCTGTCATGTCATTACTCTTCTAATAATATTCATACTTTCACATGCTATTATTGTGGCAGTTCTCTTTTATCTCTGGGAATCAAATTCTCCTTTAAAAATTGATGTGGCTGATTATGGTGATCATGAATTTCCTTAGTTTATTTATTCATCTTAGAAACTCACTATTTCTCCTTCAGTTCTGATGAATAGTCTTGGTAAGTATTATAATCATGGTTGACTGTTGTTTTATTTTAGGATTTGTAACACTTCATTTTCATTCATCTGGCCTATTGTTTCGGCTGAAGAGTCTGCTATAGCCTATGGTATTGCACTTAAGTGCCATTTGGTGCTGTTCTTTTGTGAATTCTAGAAACATTCCTTTACCCTTAACATTTGGCAAACTAGCTATAATATATCATGATTAATTCTTTTGTTTTTCTATGCTTATAACTTTATGACCCTCCCTTTTCCAGACATCCTTAGATTGTGTGTACTAACAACCAAGAGAAGAAATGTTAGGAACCAAAAAGGTGATTGCCTTTCCTTCTAATGACAGAATGAGGACAGTGATGATTGGTCTGCTGAGTGTTGAAACCACTCTCTCCAATACACTTTCTATTATACAGTAGTCTCTAATAGTATAGAACACTCCACTGGTTTAAGTCAGAATCTCTCTACAGAGCCAAATCTGCTTTGTGACACAGATAACCAACCCACCCAGCTGGAGCAATAGAACCTCAGAGTAATACAAGTTTAGACAATGAACTCCTTAAGAGTTATTCCAAGCTATAACACCCTGGAATTTTATTAGGTGTTTCTATGAAATCCTTCCCCAAAGTCAGGCTATTACCCAGAATCTTGCCTACTCATCTAATTAGGCTACAAGCATGTGAATGTTTTGAAACTTTCCCATGGGTAGAATCACTACTATCTATGCTAAGAGAGTTTTCTGGGACTTTCTTTTACCATTATCAGTGCAGAGCAGAGAACCTACACCTCTTCTAGCTATACAATCAGAAAGCAAGAATCAGGTTATCTTCTCTTACTACACTGTTGAGTCGGACTTCTGAATCTTCTAGTTTCCATCTTTGTCTTGCCATATTCAGTATTCTTCTGCAATCACTCTCTTCATAATGAAACCATACAGCTGATCTGTTCATTTTTCCTTGTATGGAAAATATGGGACTAATGCTCCTTGTCAGAATCCTGAGGTTTTTACTCTTAACTTTCTAATAGTTGACTTTGCCCTCGACTTATCTATTCATAATGTCATACAACATTTCTTAAAAATTTAACACTGCTTTTATTGCCTGCTAAAGATACTCAAAATTAAAATTTGAAACTTAGATATTCTTCATTAATCTATCATATTTTACAGCACATAGCCCAGATATGTGGTCAGTGGTTTCAATTTTATGATGTTTTATATGGTGAAATAAACACTTTACCATCTACATTTTTGTTGGCCTTTTAAAAATAATAAATAAGGCTCATCAATTACTTCTTAGTTTTGTGGGTTTTTCAACCTTTAAATGAGAAACATGTAATCATATGTTTAACCCTTTTACTTAATAGATGTAATTCATATAATTCCTGTTGATAGCATGAGTATTCATGTTTATTCCTTCAAAGCTAAACAGTAATTCATTTATTTTCCTTTCCCATCAATTGTTTTCTTTAATTGCTTTTTATTTCTTATAATAAAACTTTGTGGATTGAAATGTTAAAACATAGTGATACAATTACAGGTTAAATAAAAACAAGAACAAAACCAATAACTATTATTGGTTGATTATAGGCCTTTCTGCTATTCAAATAGTAAAACCAAAAACTAATCACTGCCCAGGAAACTGGCAAATATTCTTCTTTAAGCCTACTTATTTCTGTTGGATGAATCAGCTGATATACTCTAAGAGTAAAGTTTCAACTTCTACTTCTACGGATTTATTCTTCTATTAGTAAATATTATTATATAGAGAAATAGTCAAATCCTAGTTTTTTTCTTCAATAGCAAAGACTGTTTTTAGCATATGGTGACAACCAAATCTATATAACATATATTTTTTTAAGAAAATAAATCACAATTGGGAAATATTTAGTGATTCTTCTAATGTAAGCGAGGGCCAATACTCATTGTCCAAATGAAACACACTAGTTATTTCATAGCATATTGTAAAATCCTCTGCCCCATCACAACTTTAGAATTCTGCTCCATTTTTCCAGAAATCTCCTGCCATCACAGCCTCAGGAGTGACTCAGACTTCTTCTTCACTCTGCTTTTCTTAGAAAATGGATTCTGTATGGCATTATCCCCTGGTTCTTAGTATTGTCTTCTCTTCAACAAGACGATCTCAAAGAAGCATCACTCTTCAATAAAGACTATACTTCATCTAGCAATTGGGAAAATGGGTTCTGACTTGCACACTAAGTAACTGGGTCTTACCATGCGGGGTTTCTCTTCCAGTATAAACCACCTTTTCAAGAGATGCTTAACGACCAGAACATGGCATACTTTCATGAAAATGGCATATCAAAGTCATACAGAAGCCAAGACTGGGAAAATAGGAATGATTTTTTTGAACATGTTAGTTTACTTAGAAAAGAGTGATAATGTTGGAGAAAAGGGAAAGAAAAGCAGTGATCTCAGGGATGATAGATCTTCATGATGCTGTGGCATGTTTGACACCTCGTTTTCTTGCTCTGATGTGGTTCTGTGTGTTTCTACAGCATGACATCTCTTCAGGTTTCTAAGTAATACATTCACAAACACATGTTAAGCTGTGAACACTTCCAAAATGTTGACATTAACATCAGAAAGTAGAACTAACAGAGTTTTAGTTTCAGTAGAAGAAAGGGTAAGGAGTATTAGGGAATTCCAAGGAGATGGAGGAGTCACAAGGAAGGGAAAAAATAGAATTTGGGTTCTAATTAGTACAGAAAGGATTGCACACGGAGTGCTCATATACAGTGGCTACAAGCATCAGACTTGGGCTGTCTACAAACTTACTATCACTCCTATCTCTACCCACAAACATAGACTATTTTGTAAATTTTATGAAAAATATATGTCATGAGGGGTCAATACAGCTCCTGCCTTGGCACAGAGCATAGCTATTAATGGTATTTTTTACTCACCTTTCAACTGAAAGTTGCAAAATTAATAAATGGATTTTATTTATTTAGCTTAAGTAGATTCTGCTAACAGCTACTTAGTAATTGGAGAGAAAGGGGCTTTCAAACCATGGATTTCCAGCAAACACTGAATACTTGGCTGTGTCATTTAGAGAAAGGTTGCTTAGAGAATCAATTTCCCATCTTTTTTAATTGTCAAACACACACAAATTGTCTCTGAAACTGCATAACGATTGCAAGGCACCCGTGGATCACATTGTGTGGGCCATTGCTTCTTCTAACCCAGGAGTTATAATCGCCACTACCCTTTTCTCTTTCCAATGCTTGTGTTCAAACATCCTTTCTTAAGTAGTCACATTGATCCTATTGATTAATGCTCCAGGTTAAAAAAAAATGATGAAAAATCTATTTGTTCTTCTAAACCTGGGCTATATGATATTTGGAGCATCACTCCTTGAACTCTGTGAGAGCGTTCTTTCCTTTCTGACTGATTACATCTGCAGATGGAAATCGGGTGTGAAAATCCATTAGGCTGCTTCACAACAGGACAAACTTTGACTCATATTGAACTCTCATGTTCTCTCTTCCTTAATTAAGGCACAAGAATATTTTACCAGAGAAAGAGAGAGAGAGAGAGAGAGAGAGAGAGAGAGAGAGAGAGAGAGAAAGAGAGAGGAAATGAGAGAATGAGATAGATTAGGCATCATATTCCCTCTAATGGCATGTGTCTCATCCAACTGGAGAATAATGCATCTCTTACTTCATTGCTCTGCAAAGAGCCACTTACTCGGTTTTTCAGAAGAAAGAGCTTGGCTTCCTTAGTGCTCTCAGTTATCCATGCCACAAAAGAGAAACGAAGTGTACAGCTGTTTCTCTCAGATCATAACATGATTTTTTTCACTAAACATCTTAAAACCCAAATAAAGAATAGCATTTAAATGAGTTAGCAACATTGAATCTTTTTTTAGAGCAAGAATAACCCTTAATGTGTGCAGAGTGTAAAAGCAGGTACAAACACAGGCTTTGTTCTCAGGTGGTCTAGATTACAGCCCTGCCTTTCCACCCCTTGGCTCTATGACCCTTGGCAACTAACCAAGCCACGGGCTTCCCTACTTTCTTCTGTATGCTGATAGTTGTAAAAACTAAAGAACAAAATATTACAGGCAAATTTGAAACAGAAAGAAAAATGTAAAAGCAACTACAATAACGGCTTCATAGGCTTGTTTTGTGGCTTAGCTGAGATAATGTAGCCAATGCTTAGCCACACTTGCTATTCATGGTTTTATGTTTTACACTTGGTGCAATTTTATCAGAGTAGCAGAGCCAGAGAAAAGACAATATACAAAAGTCCTTTGATAATTTGTCTTCATCTTAAGTAATTGAATGAACCTCAAACATTTTATTTTCTGGGTCTGGTGAGACAACTCAACAAGTAAAGGCACACCAACCAAGACTTATGTCACCTGTGTCATGTAAGAGAAGAACCAGCTCCCACAAGTTGTCCTATGACCTCTACATGTGCACATGACACACTCCTCCCTCACATACAAATAAGCAAAATATAATTTAAAAGAATCTGTTTTCTGAACACTTAAATGAGAATGTGAACTTGTGTGTGTGTGTGTGTGTGTGTTCGGGGTATGTATATGTGTGTATATGTGTGGGCATGTATGCATGTGTGTATGCATGTATGTGTATGGTGTGTGTGTGTGTGTGTGTGTGTGTGTGTGTGTGTGTGATTACTCTCTGTAGAAGGAAAGAAAATTCAGACTTGGTCAAGATTGATAGGCTAGTAAACAATCAAATAGTCAAAGCCCTGTTTAGGTAGATCATTTTTGCAAACTTACTTCAAACAAAACAATCACAATAGCAATACCGTAAAACAAAGAGCCAACATACAATAGATAGTTTAGTTTTTGTTGAGTTTTCAAATTAAGATGATTACTAAGAAAAATAACACAGGATTATGTCTGTGATAAGGAATGGAAGGGATTTAGAAGCCCAGAAAATGCAAGTTAGATTTTGCCCTGTAAAGCAATACTTCTGGCATATTAATGACTTTCTAAAGAAGCAGAAAAAAAATGATGTATGCTGGCATTTCTTCCCTGCTTCCTGACTATGTTCTCTGCTGGTGTTTGACGTTAGATGTTTTAGATGGAGTAACAATGCTTTTCTGTGTCTATTGAGATGATTATGCAATTTCTGCCAATATCATTCATAACAAACTAGCATTAGAATAAACATAATAAGAACTATACACAATGTACCTATACCTAAAACTGTAGTAAATGGGGAAATGAAATATTTTTATTGAAATCTAGAATAAAGCAAGGCTGCCCACTCTCTCCATTCTCACTCAATAGAGTATTCAGATTCTTAAGTGTGATAAGAGACAGTGACTGGATTGAAAGAGTAACCAAAGTAGCTCCAGTTATAGATGACATGATCATACTTAAAAGACTGAAGATTCTACCCAGAAACATTTTTAAAAATTCAGCAAAGTAGCATAATATAAAAATCAACCTTAAATTCAGTATCTTTCCTATATTCCAATGATAAACATGCTGAAAAAGAAACTAAGAAAACTAGTCCATTCACAAATAGTCAAACAGACAAAAGCATAATATCACAGTCCATTATCTAAAATACACTAGAGTCAAGTTAAAAAGAATGGTACTTAGCACAAAAATAGGCACGTAGTACAAAGACGAGAATGAAGGCTCAGAAGTAAGCGCACAGCTACAGCTACCTAACTTTTGGTATAAGTATTGGCAACATACATTGGGGAAAAAGACAATGCCTTCAAAAAACAGTGCTAGGAAAGCTGCATGTCCATACAGACAAAAATGAAAATAAGTTCACAATTCTTGCTCTACACAAAGATAAATTTAAAATGAACCAGAGATCTTAACATAACACTTGAAACTTTGAAACTCTTTTTAAAAATGATAAAAACAAACAGAAAAACAAACAAAACCTTCTTTAAAATAGCTCCATTATTGTGGGAAATGACACTAAGAATGGGATTATAGGTAATTAAAGAGCTTCTGTACAACTAAAGAAACATCAACAAAGTAAAGAGACAATCTTCAGAATGATGAAAAATCTTTGTCAACTATCCGTCAATAGATAGTTAATACCCTGAAAAGAGAGGTAACTGAGACTCACACATACTAACACTGTATGATTGCTCTTATTTGTAGATTCTAGCTCTGAATCTCTGAATCATATATATATATATATATATATATATATATATATATATATATATATATGATACGTATATCAATCACAGAAACCAAGGAACCAAAAAAGGAAGGAGGAGGCCAATTCAAAGGGTGACATGAGCACAAGCACCCCAATGAAGGAGTTAGGGGAAGGACTGAAGGAGCTGAAGGGGCCTTATCTGGCATCATTGGGAGGGGAGGCCTTTGGTCCTGTGAAGGCTTGATGCCCCAGTGTAGAGGAATGCTAGGGCCAAGAAGCAGAAGTGGGTAGGTGGGTGGGGGAGCACCCTCATAGAAGCAGGGTAAGGGAGGATGGGATACGGGGTTTGCAGAGGGGAAACTGGAAAAGGGGATAACATTTGAAATGTAAATAAATTTTTAAAAAGAAATTATAAATTACCATAGAATTTATTCCACATTGTCTATATTTTACTCATTTTTAAATTTCTTATCATTATGTACCAGTTCCATAAATAAATTACAATAGTTATGTATGTAAATAGGCACAATAGATCATTTTGTACATTAAAAAAAAAGATCTCAAAAGCCACAGAGAAACTAGTATATGTTCATTTAAAAATACAACTCTCTGTGTGTATGCACTGTAGAAAGACTATTCTGTGCATTGTATGGATGCATCACCTGTTGATTAAGAAACCTACGGCCCATACAAAAGTGTAGAATAGAAGGTGGGACATCTGGGAGTTGGAAGGAATTCTGGGATAGAGCCAAGTACAGGAGGAGTTGCTAGGAAATATGTGAAGAGGGCAGACACATGGTAGCTGAGCAGAGATAACCAACCACGTGGCAGAATACTCATTACTATAAATTATTTTAGATTGTTAGCTAGTCAGAGAACAAGCTTAGCTATATGACCTAGGTACTCATAAATATATTTTGATTCTGAGTCATTATCTGGGAGTTTGGAGCTGGGAAAAAAATAGCATGTCATACAATAATGTATGCATACCATAAATGAAGCTAGTTCACCTGTGGTGATAATGCTTCCATCGAGAGCTTCAGACTACTTCACAGAAGCCAGGCATGGGAAGCCTCCCTTTGAGCTTTTGGTCAGAGGAGTCAAAGGAATTCCTACAATAATATAGTTTATTGCTACTGTTCCTGATTGCATGACAGAACTTGAAAGTAAGACCTATTGCTAAAGACACCACATGCTTCATACATAGCACACAGAGAAATTGAGCAGGAACTGACCCTGAAGTCTCCTCCCTGAGTACTATCTCTCATGATATAGTACGGTGATATATATACAAGCTGGCCATGGAGAAAAGTAATTAAAAGTCCTACAGACATGTAGGACTATGAACCACATCAATGACACCATGGTGAAGTATGCCCAAGGGTGCAATAGGAGCACTTCAATATTACTGGTAATCAGCAGCTGTTTAACTGGACTAAAGGCCCACTCAATATAAAGAAAACTGTCTGTGGCTGGAGAGTATTGATCCTAGAAGAGAACCTAGTACTCTATTTTCTGACCCTGCATAATTGTTCAATAGTTATCTTTATACCCACAGATTAACTGTTACTCTTGCTACCCGTGAAAGGAGCTTCTTTTTCCCTCAGGCTGAGAACATTGCAGAAAAATCATACCTGGTTAAAATGTAAAGAACAACGGACCATAGGGACAACCCCTACACCTAAGGCTCAGCAAACATTGCAGAACAAGGAGAAAGTTTGCAAGAGCAGAGGACAAAGGTGTGAGTTCCAGGCCAGCCTGGTCTAGTGAGTTTCAAGAGAGCCAGGGCTACACAGTGACACCCTGTCCCAAAATAAGTATATAAATAAATGATAAATAATAAATTAAATTAATAAACATTCAAGATCATTCTCTCTTGCATAGTAAGTTCTGTCTCTCTAGACTACATGAGACCTTGCAGTGTGAAGGTGAAATGTCCTCCAGAGGTTCAGGAGTTTGAAAGCTTATTGTCAGCTGCTGACTGGGAAGGTTGTAGAATCTTTGGGAGGGGGAGGCTCACTGCTGAAAATCAGCCAATGGGTATAGCCTTTGAGGCTTTAAATCCAAGCTCTGCCTACTGTTTGTTCTTGCTTAGATGCAATGGACCAGCATGCTCTTATTCCTTCGGCCATCCCTTCCCTGCTTGGTCCAGTATGTTCCCTGCTGGGATGAATTGTACTACTCTGGAATTAGAAGCTCAGATAAACCCTTTCTCTCTTAAGTTGTTTTTGTCAGGTTATTTCATTACCACAATGAGAGTAACTAAGACAACCAGTGTGAAAGGTTTACTTGTCCAGGTTCACAGGGTTAACTGTGGTTGACCCTGGCTGAATCAAGAGCAGACTCTTGGCATTGTGCATTCTACTTAGTAAGAACACACTATGGGAGCAAGCCAAAGGCTTCCAGCTCCCTTATCAAGCATGATGCTTTGAGCTCAGTAACTGTACAAAGGCAAACACACAGTGGAAATGGCAGCTGGAGGAACAGATGTGTAGATCTGCTGTAAACTTCTCACAGCTGCCAGATGTGTACCTGGGGCTCTAATTCTTGGTGGCTAGCTTCCTCTCTTGATGCCAGAGCAGGATGACAAACTTGCTAATGAGACATTCACCTTAAAGTTTCTTCCTTTTAAGTGCTGGGGAAACAGCTAGGTTTTAATGTTACTCAAAGAAAGCCTCCAGTGTAAATTGCTCCTACTTCTGGGTCTTTTGGACACTGTGGATCCTATTTATCACAAGCATTTCGGCCTCCAGCTGAAAAAGAAATAGTATATAAAAGATATAAAATTTCAAAATAAATTCCTGGTAGAATGTGGGGTTTTCCTGCTTGCTGGCACTATAAGAGTGAGACAAACAGACAGACAGACAGGCAGACACAGGAAAGACAGACAAAGAGAGAGAAAGACAGAAAGGGACAGAGACACAGCTTTCCAACGGTTGCAATTGCAGGTCTGCACAACCATACAAGGATTTTGTGAGGAAAGCAATATCTGAATATATGCACATAGTACATAATCATTAAATCAGCACATAAATTAGCTCAAACATTCATTTCTTAATGGTGAAAAAATTTAAACCCTTTCTTTGCATGTCTATTCTCCATGGTATTTGGGCTGCACAAGTCAAAGACAGCCTGGGAAACTTAATGTCTCAAAAAAGGGGAGAGACTGCTCCACTGAGATGGAATGCTTGGCTAGATGGCCTAAAGGGCACTTGGTTTGATTCCTAAGAATACAAAACAGAGGATGGAAAATTCTTTTAAGCTATCCTGAAATATACACAGTTTTAAGTAGCTTCTGTAATGTTCAACAGTATACCAGAACTTAGCCCTCTGATCTAACTGAGCCACTCCATCCATTAAGCTATTTCCCCCCATTCCCACTACCCTCCAGACTTTGATAAATTCCATTCTACTCTCTGTTTTCTGTGAGTCTGTTTTATAACATGAAGGTAGGGATATTTTATTTTTTCTGTTTACATCTTCTATTGGATTTTAAAATACTTGGAATCTGAGACATCGTATGCCATCCAGGAGGTAGTAGTGAGAGTGTTTCCATTAGCTGTGAAGGTGCACTTGAACTTGCTGATTCGGTGGCAATCGAGATGATTGGACATTTGCCTCTTGAACCTCAAGGCTCGATACCAAGCACAACTGGAGGGTGGATGGCGGTGTTTATATGGCTAGGCAAAGCACAACCCATGAAACCTTAATCCTGCCTCTGCTTTCAATCCATTGTCTATTCTCATCGGGTGGTGGAGACATAAGGCACAGACAGGTTAGCTGTCTTGTCCAAGTTTAAACACTTTGGCAAAGTTGAGAAATGAATCTCTTTCTGCCCTATTCTTTTCCTGACTATGCTTGTCTCCAACCTGATAACACCCTCAGGATGAGAAAAAAACAGAATATACTCCAAGTGAAGTCCTCAAAGATGAGAACAATCTTTTTTTGTTTTGGGTTGAACAAAAAAACTGAGAAATGGGATTGTAGAACCAAAGAGACTTTAATTAATATATTTAGTGATGACTAGTAGTAATTGTTAGCTTAATTAAGTCGAGAATCACCTGGGAGATAAGCTGCTCTTTCAGCATGGCTATGTGAATTATTTGAGGCAGGAAGACCTGCCACTATGGGTGTTACCATTCCCTGGCTGGGATCCTGGACAGTCTAAATTGAGAGAGGAACCCAAGCAGCAGCATGCATTCACCACTCTCTGCTTCCTGTGAATACAATGTGACAGACCAACTGTTACTTCTCCTCCTTTGATGGACTGTAATATCACCTAGGAACCTGAATAACACCCCCCCCCCTTTTTTTTCTTAATTTGCTTTCGTCTGAGTATTTTATTCTAGCAACAGAAAAAGATATAAGACAGAATACACTGTAATGGGTTTTACCGTAAGATTTTCATGCATATTGATTAGTGTACTTTATTCTTATTTGTGCCTACATTGCCCTTCCCCCATCTTCTGGTCCTCACAAAGTCCACACTTCTTCTTTCTAACCACATATCTCTAATATAGATATGAGAGAAAGCATGTGATATTTGCCTTTCTCCCATTAAGCCATTTGTTCCCCTCACCCTTCTCCCTTTATGCATCTTTCCTAGTTCTCAAAATCATCTATAGCTCTTAGGAGATGTATTCTTCACTGTGCTCTTGGTATTGAGACTATCCTTGCTCTTCCTATGTGTTTAGAGTTCCCTCAAGGATGTTCTAAAGTGCTGACTTGGTAGATGAACTGTTTTAATTTGTGTTTGTAGTTACAAATGGCTTTCTTTCTCTATTAATTTTAAACGATGTCTCTGAAGAATATAGCAGTCTTGGCTTGCTGTGTTTACTTTAGAGCCTTGAAATCTATCATCCCATGTTCATCCTTTCCTGGATTGTGATAAACCACAAATTATTCTGGTTTTTCTGCCTTTTTGGTGCATTACCATTATTTTTTTTAAAAAATGCTTCCTTTTTAATGCTTTTTTTGTTTGTTGCTTTGTTTTGGCTAGTTGCTTATTGATGTTTATTGTTTTTTTGTTTTTTGGTGATTTTTTTTTTTTTTGTATTTATGACATCTTAATTTGATGTTCTGGAGAGGTTTTTCCCTGGTTATGTCATGTTGGAGTTTTAAATAATTCTTGTGTTTGTATATCCATTTCTTTCTCTAGATTTCAAAGTTGTTCTATCGTTTTGTTGAATAGATTTTCTTTGCCTTTAGTTTTGATCTCAGTTCTTTCTACTTGATGGATTCATGAGCATAGAAAAAAAAAGGATGGTAATAAAAGCCCATTCAAGCAATCAAGTAGTTAAAACAACGAAATAGTTCTAATATAAAAGTGTAAAGAACAAAGAAGTCTCTCTGATTTCTGGGAAGCTGTGGCCATATTCTTCAATTTTAGTTCCCTTTATTGATCACCATGACCTTGCCTTTCATCGCTCATATTCTGTTTTTCAGGTTCCTTTTAACATTTACTTGAACTTTTCATGTGTATTTTTTTTCTGTTAGATTGGCTAATTTTCCGAATTCCTGTTTGTGGCTTCCTTAGAATCTCCCATTGCTCACTGAATCCTCCTGCTGTGTTTTGAACTTTTCATTCATATTGCTGATCTTCTCACCCACTTTGGTTTTTTTTTTTTTTCTTTCATTTTTTTATTGCTTGTTTTATTTAATTACATTTCAAATGTTATCCCTCTTCCCACTTTCCTCTCCACAATCCCCCATCCCCTCACCCTTCCCCCTACCTCTATGAGGGTGCTCCCCCACCCACACACCCAGTCCTGCCTTAGCAGCCTAGCATTCCACTATCCTGTGTCATCAAAATTCCACAGGACCAAGGGGCTTCCCTTCAAGTGATGCCAGATAAGGCAATCCTCTGCTACATTTCTAGCTGGAGCCAAGGATACCCCTTGTATACTTTTTGGTTGATGGTTTAGTCCCTGGGAGCTTTGGACAGTGTAGTGGCTATTCCTAGTTGTCAACTTGACTATATCTGGAATGAACTACAATCCTGAATTGGAAGGCTCACCTGTGATCCTAATCTGGAGGCTGGTACATACAAGTTTCTGACCTAGATCTTGGCATGAAGATCTTGAGGCATAGTAGCTATGAATCCCAGAAGACTAAGACAGGGAGGTTTCTGAGTTCAAGGTCATCTGTGACAAAGCAAGTCCCAGATCCAGGTGTGGTGGCACACACCTTTAATCTGGGCCACACCTTCCACTAGAGACCTACATAAGGACATTGGAAAAAGGAAGATTCACTCTCTTCTTTGCCTGTTTGCCTTGTGGGATTGAGAAACAGCTAGATTCTTGGATTTCCATTCACAGCTGCTGATGACCATTGTTGGGGAATTTGCCTACAGACAGTAAGTCATCATCAAATTCCTTTACTATATAGAGACTACCCATAAGTTCGGTGTCTCTAGAGAACCCTGACTAATACAGGTGGTCTGGTTGGTTGATATTGTTCTTCTTATGAGGTTGCAAACCCCATCAGCTCCTACAGTCCTTGCCCTAACTTCCCCATTGGGGTCCCCGTGCTCAGTCCAATGTTTGGCTGTATATACCAGCATCTGTATTGGTCCGGCTCTAACAGAGCCTCTCAAAGGACAGCTATACTGGGCTCCTGTCAGTAAGCACTTCTTGGCATCAGCAATAGTGTCTGGGTTTGGTGTCAGCAGATGGAATGGATCCCTAGGTGGAGCAGTTTCCTTCAGTTTCTGCTCCACTCTTTGTCCCTACATTTCCTTTTGACAAGTGAAATTCTGGATTAATATTTTTTGAGGTGTGTGGGTGGCCCCATCCCTCAACTGGGGGCAGTACCTATCTACTGGATATGGTCTCTACAGATTCTATCTCTCTTTGCTGGGTATTTTGGCAAAAGTCCTCCCTGTTGGGTCCTGGGAACCTCTTGGGTCCCTGGCATCTGGGACATTCTAGTGACTACCCTCAGTTCCCCCTCCCCCACTGCTACACATCTACTTTCAAATTCTTGACCCTTTGTACTTCTCCCCCATCTCCTGCCATATCTGAACTGGCCCCCTTTTCCCTCCCCCTTCTCTCCCTCCCAGATCCCTCTCTCCGTCTACTTTCTAGAGATTATTTTCATCCCCCTACTGAGTAGGGCATCCACACTTTGGCATAATCATTCTTCTTGGGTTTCATTTGGTCTGTGAGTTGTATCATGGGTGTTCTGAGCTTCTTTTTGGCTAATATCAACTTATCAGTGAGTACATACCATGTGTGTTCTTTTGTGATTGGGTTACCTCACTCAGGATATTTTCAAGTTCCATCACTTTGCCTGTGAATTTCATGAACTCATTGATTTTAATAGCTGAGTGGAACTCAATAGTGTAAATGTACCACATTTTCTGTATCCATTCCTCTGTTGATGAATATCTGGTTTTTTTCCAGCTTCTGGCTATTATAAATAAGGCTGCTATGAACATAGTGGAACATGTGCCCTTGTTGTATGTTGGAGCATCTTTTGGGTATTTGCCCAGGAGTGGTATAGCTGGGTCCTCAAGTAGAACTATTTTCAACTTTCTGAGGAGCCACCAGTCTGATTTCCAGAGTGGTTGTACCAGCTTACAATCCCACCAGCAATAGAAGAGTATTCCCCTTTCTCCACATCCTCACAAGCATCTGCTGTCACCTGAGTTTTTGATCTTAGCCATTCTAAGTGGTATGAGGTAGGATCTCAGGGTTGTTTTGATTTGCATTTCCCTGATGACTAAGGATGTTGAACATTTCTTTAAGTTCTTCTCAGCTATTTGAGATTCTCAGTTGAGAATTGTCTGTTTAGCTCTGTACCCCATTTTTAATAGGGTTATTTGGTTCTCTGGAGTCTAACTTCTTGAGTTCTTTGTGTATTTTGGATATTAGCTCTCTTTTGGATGTAGGGTTGGTAAAGATCTTTTCCCAATCTGTGGACTGCTGTTTTGTCCTATTGACAGTGTCCTTTGCCTTACAGAAGCTTTTCAATTTTATGAGGTCCCGTTTGTTGATTCTTGATCTTAAACCATTGGTGTTCTGTTCAGGAGGATTTCCCCTGTGCCAACATGTTCTGAGTTCATTCTCACTTTCTCTTCTATTAGATTCTTCGTATCTGGTTTTACATAGAGGTCCTTAATCCACTTGGACTTAAGCTTTGTACAAAAAGATAAGAATGGGTCAATTTACATTCTTCTGCATGCTGACCACCAGTTGAACCATCACCATTTGTTGAAAATGCTGTATTTTTTCCACTGGATGGTTTTGGCTCCTTTATAAAAGATCCAGTGACCAAAGGTGTGAAGATTTATTTCTGGATCTTCAATTCTGTTGCATTGATCTGCCTGTCTGTCTCTGTACACTTTGGTATTTTCTTATCTAAAGACTAAACTGATTTTCTTATTGTGTTCATCTTCTTGTTTGAATCCTGTACATGGCCATCAGACATGATGTAGATGTAGGAATCTGGCCTCTTTCTGGCACTGTAGTAATTCTGTCCTCTTTGACTTCAGCTGTGACCGGTTCTGAGGTTTGCATCTTTCCTTGTGGCTTCTGTTTCATAATTTTTGTGCTGCTTTCTTGTGCTTTGCAAGTCTGTTGGCATAAATGTATCCTGCAGTCTTTCAGTTTTCTATTTAATACTTTTATCTTGTTTGTTTGATTTTTTTTTTTTTTAAGGAAAGTCTTCTTTATTTTTATGATAGTCTTTGCTTGGGTGCATGATCTTTGCTGCTACTTGGAAGGAGAGGCAGAGGTAACAGAAACCGTTCTCACATGCAGCCTGGTGGTTAACAGATGGTAAACAACAGCACTTTTGTACTTAATAACACCCCAGATAAGGCTCAGAAACAGAGGAGCTAAGATACCATCAGGATAAACGTAGTTTAAAGGATTTTAGAACTAAGGGCTCTAATGATTAAGTAGAAAAGAGAGGCAGGAGTAGGGGAAAGATTAAAGAGGACCAAAGTAGAAATAAGAGGGAAAGAACATGAGTTAAATGAATGAGAACAGAAAGTGCTCTAGGTACAGAAAAGGGATATCTAGATGTCAAAATATAAAAGGTGGTCATATAAGTCTACTTAAGCAAGATCAAAACCTAAAATATGGCAAACAGTTAAAAAAAAATAAAAATTAAAATACTAAAGTAGAATAAAATATTCTATCATCATTTTTGTTAGGATGAATATATTTCCCTACACTGTAAGATATCTTTTGCAGCTGAATGCAAGTAGAAGGACATATATTTCACTATATATAACTCAAAATAACTTAAGGCAGATGTCTTCTTCCTACTGGGTTAGGTTACTGTGTAAGGATCTGTCTCTCAGTAGGAGTTTCCCAGTCCTCAGTATTGAGTTGTCACATATATCTTGGCATCTCCTTACCCTAGCTGGTATTCTAGCTGATTGGATATCCAAGGGTTGTTTTCAGTGTCTAAGACTAGCAAAGAGGGTGTCTGTGCTTTTGTTGACCTTAGTTTCTGGGTGTTCTCCGACAACTAGTACCTTTGTCTGCTTCATTGCTGCAGTTGTCTGGGTCCTGACTTCCTTGTCAGCTGTGGCTCTGAGTTGGGGTTTTCTCTGAGGTTAGGAAATGCATTAATGTCAAATGTGCTCCTTTCCATGGCAGCACTGTTTAGGGACAGAGTATCTCTCAAGAATGCCATCCTCCTTCTTCCTCTCCTGGGATGTAAAGAAGCATAGCAAGAGGCAAGTCCCTCTAGGCTTGCATATCACACGTGTCCCATGTAGATCTCTATCCCAAGATTTCTGTTGACTTTGTTTCTGGAACCTCCTGTCTTTCATCTGTAGCCCCATGCAAGGAGACTTTTCCACTACAGCACCATCCAGAAGACTCTAGTCACTCGTCTAGTGATTACAATTGTAGAGAGAGAAGTTTATTTGTAAAAACCATAAGTAAACAAACACTGTTACCAAAGAAATATGAGGCGAATAATCAATTCTTGAGCAGAAAAAAAAAAAAAAAGACAGGAGATCTTTATTCTGAAAACAACTGCTATATGAATTGTCTGTGACTTCCTTAAATTCATGTGTTAGACCTTAATCTTCAAAGAGTATTGATGGTGCAGTCTGTGTGCATATAGTATCCTTAGAATAGAGGCCAAACACAGGCCGTTGGCCTCTTCTATCATGTGCTGGCACATAGAAGTCACGTCTGCCAGCAAGTAAGGACTCACCAGACACTGGACTTGACTCTCAGTTGTAGACTTTCCACTTGTCAGAACTGTGGGCAATAGATTTTTGTTGCTCATAAATTACCTTTTCTCACAGCCTGAATCACTCAAGTGACAGCTAAGCTGAAGATGCCAGATATGTCTTTGTTGTTTGTTTGTTTGTTTGTTTTTGAATATCCTTTTGGAATGGTAACTTGGGGGAAACTGGCTTGTTAGATGCATGAATTTTGGGGTGATCTAGAGCAGACTTTAATGCTCCTTCTGCACCATAAACGAAAAGACTGATAGGATTCAGTCCTTTGTGAGGTTCTAATTACAACAAGTAAGAGAGAGCAGAGAGGGAAGTGTTTGGTAGATGTGTCTATGAAGAAGTGCCTGTGAATGTGCTCAGATACGCTGGAAGATGTCAGCTGCATAGAACTATGTGATTATTCCTGTGCTAGACTTTTGAGATCCTTATGGGGATATAAATTATAACATTATCCATATGTTAGTCACTGAGTGCTTTTCAATTTTTTCCCCATGGGGTGCCTGTTAATGACTTCTAATTCAGAGTTCCAGTGAGTGTGGTTTAAAAACTGCTGAGTTACTTACATACCAGTTATTGCTTAGGATGCAGCACTTATGAGTAATTTCTACTCCAGCTTTGCTATACTAGCCTCAAACCTTTTTGAGAATATTGCTATTCAACTTAGCGATTCTGAGTCAGAACCATAAATAGAGTTACTTAAATTAATTTAGATTACATTATAAGAATATTCCATGATAGTAGGCAGATCACAACTTGTATTAATATACATACAGTGATGGGTATTATAAACATATATTTATATATATTTATGTCTGTATTTATGTACACATGTAAGTATGTATGCTGTTTTCAGCTCAGTCCCATAAAGCTCAATGGTAATTATTAGTTTACATCTCCTTTATAGAGAGCATATTAATTAAATACTAAAACAACACTCTTTACTGCATTTTCCTGTCTTTCCTAACAGAGCAAAAAAAGAATATATTACTTACCATCAAGGAGGGTGGTTTGCACTTGCCTTAATTTTACTGTCCCTGACTTTGTCAGCAAAACACAGTTTACAGCGAGGAACAGTGAAAGGTTGTTGTTTCTTTATAGACTCCATCCCTCATCATACTGTTAAAAGACAGGTTTTAAGTAGCAGTAGATGCCATGTAAAATGAGCTTGCCAAAAGTTTAGTCAGATACTCAAAGGCTTTCTATTTCTCAAACATTGTCCTAATCCCATTTTCTATCCTGGGTAGAGGAGCTGCAATTTTTTTATTTACTTCCACACACAGGAGGAATGTCAAGCCATCTGGGTTCTCCTAAGAAAGGTTATTATTGTAAAACTCCCCTTCCTCTACAGAAGATCCCTATCTTCTGATTCAACAGAGTTCAGGGCTTCATTTTCCCCAGGCCAGCCTTGATGCTTCTGGCATCTGTGCTGTCTTCTGGAAGTCCTCCCTCACAGGAAAGTCTCTCCTTTCCATCCCGCTTTATGTGGATCTCCTTTTCCTCATTCTTTTGTTATTCCCTCTGCCAGCCCTCCCTGATACAAGTGCTGAGTCCCCAGTCAATAAGAAACTTGATGAACTGATTTGCAAAGCTTGACAGCCACGGCCCCCTACTCCATACTTATCATTATGTGTCCCAAGTCTTCAGTCAAATACCAAATAAGCACAAGAGTATAAATAAAGATATAACATCACCATCCGTGGACCCTAAAGGAAGCTGCATGTCTCACACAGGACATAAAAAATGTCCTGATGGCCTGTGAGCAGAACCTATAGCCTGCTTTGCTTGGACCCTATAAAAACCACCATCTTTATTGAATAAACCACCAGCATTTCCACAAGCACTCCAGTCTGGCTTAATCTCAAAGACTTGATGCTTGCATCCTCTATGTGGCATGAAAATTGTAAAGGAATTTTAATCCAGCAACATGGATGCTCTGGCAAGGGATCACATACAAAGACCTAGGTCTTTTTGATCTGGCTAGAAGGCAGACATGCTATACACCTTTAATCCCTTTGAGTGGAATACAGACACATCCTTAATATATACCTTTAAGGTAAAATTAGATTGTAGAAGGAAGCAGTCATGTTTGAAAGTTACTTTAGATTGAAGGGCAGACAAAATGATGAATCAGAGAAAGATTTGACAGAATGAGTCAGAAATAGGGTACACCATACTCTCATGAGAACAGCACAGGAAGGAGAAACTATTTAAGATCAGGGCAAGGAGAGAGAGTCAGTCAGTTGAGTCAGTGCAGTGAGTGCAGTACAGTAGAGTTGAGTTTGTTCCTGATATCATGCAGTTCAGTGCAGGTCAGCAGAGGCAGTTGAGGCCAATGAATAAGAAGGTACCAGAAGATTAGAACAATTTTTCAGAGTTAGTTTGAGGACAAGCAGAGCAGTACAGTGAGAAGCTGAGAGAAGACAGATTGAATCAATCAGCTTGGAAAGACATTTGAGCCAAAACAGCTGAGATGAAACAACCATCCAGAGTTCAGAAAGAACTAGAAAGGCTGAGCTTATTCAGCAGTAAGCCTCAGAGGCTGAAACATTCAAGGCCTAGGTCACCAGACAGAGGCTGGAATCTGAAGCCTTCGTGGTCCAGGCTTATAGATTAGATTATATGGAGGCTACAAGCTTCCAGGCTTAGGCCAAGAGATAGTTAGACAGAAATGCTCTGGGCTCAGCCTAAACCATGTATACATAAAGCTTGGGTACAGCTCTCATCTCATCATTTCCTCTGAAGAAATAAAACCAATTTTTACAGCAAATTCATTAGAATTCCATGTATTTTGCTCTACATTGTCCAGGCTTGTTAAATGTCATTTTCTTGAATTGATCTGGTGTGGGCTACCCAAGTTAAATTAATGCCACTCTCAAGCTTATGGTCACTTATTCAATTATCATGGTCTATTTCCTTTTAGTATTCCTCGAGAGCTACTGAATTATCAATTATAGTTGCTAGTGAGACATACCTAATATCTTTTCATTCCAGATAAGGAGCCAACAACAGACCAAATGATACCACCAAGATTTTGACTTAGTGAACCAGTAAGTTTATATTGTTGAGGCATTAGTTACAGGAGCAGACATGATTTAGATATATCACCAAAGTTCAGCCCAGCATGCATAACAGCTGGAAGCCTGGAACATACCACACAGCCAACAAGTTAGAGAGTCCTGGTAGTCTACTTGGTTTCCATTGAATAGTTTCTAGATTCTTCTTGGCAGTTTGGCTTGTCACTGTTTAGAAAGTCCAGCTTGTCACTGCTTCTCTTCTCCCATGCAGCTGAATCCATCTGATTATCTTCCAGGAAGCAGAGCTTTTCACAGCTCCTAGGCATCTCAGTTTTCTGAGTGTCTCTATGCAATGCTTACTGCTTATAAGCCCTGGGTAGGAAAGGAGAGACCTAGAGAATCTGATCAGTTATAAGAACTTCATAAAGTCTTTGAATTGTTTACTTCTTCAATTTAAGGATAGTTTTAAACCTTCCTAATACTGCGACCTTGTAATACAGTTCCTCATAGTGTGGTGAGCCCCAACCATAAAATTATTTTGTTGCTACTTCATAACTGCAATTTAAAACTATTATGAATTATAATGTAAATATCTCATATGCAGGATATCTGATATGTGATCCCCTATGGGGTCAACACCCACAGTTTATAACCACTACTTAAGAACATCCTGTTTTGCCTCCTTCTAAAAAAATTCTTCTCTTATATATTATAGCCCAACTGAAGTTTCCCCACCCTCCGCTCCTCCCAGTCCCTCCCCCAACGTCCCCTCTTCCCTGCCCCATCCACTGCTCTTCTGTTTCTCTTCAGAAAATTGCAAACCTCCCATGAATATCAACCAAACATGGCATATCAAGTTGCAGTAAGACTAAGCTCCTTCCCTCACATTAAAGATGGACAGGGCGATTCAGTATAAAGAAAAGGGTTCCTAATGCAGGCCAAAAAGACAGGGACAAGCCCTGTTTCCACTGTTGGGAGTCCAAAAAGAAGAACAAGTTACACATCTATAACTGTATATAATTAAGTATAGTTGCCTATGCAAAGGGCCTAGAGCAGAACTATATAGCTCCCTGGTTGTCAGTTCAGTCTCTGTGAGCCCCTACGAGCCCAGGTTAGTTGATTTGATGGGATTTCTTATGATGTCCTTGATCCCTCTGACTCCTACAATCCTTCCACCCCATTTTTCACAGGATTCCCTGAGCTGTGCCAACTGTTTGACTGTGGGTCTCTGCATCTTTTTCTTTCAGTTGCTGGATTTAACCTCTCTGTTGACAATTGGGCTAGGCTCCAGTCTATGAATATAGCAGAATATCATTAGGAATCCTTTTACTCTGTTATTTTTTTTTCAGCATGTTTGGTTCTATTCTAGGTCTCTGGGTCTTGGTCCTCTAGGCAGTATCAGAGATGGGTAGTGACACTTTATACTTATCAAATGAAAAATTTCACCAAGATGATGTCTCAGTTCTAAACATCTATGCCCCAAATACAAGGGCATCCCTATTTGTAAAAGAAACAATACTAAAGCTTCAATCACATCAGACCCAACATATTAATAGAGGGAGACTTCAACACCTCACTCTCATCAATGGTCAGGATATCCAGACAGAAACTAAACAGAGAAATAATGGACCTAACAGATGCTGTGACTCAAACGGGCCTAACAGATATTTATAGAACATTTCATCCAAACACAAAAGAATATACCTTCGTCTCAGCACCTCATGGAACCTTCTCCAAATGGACTACATACTCAGTCACAAAGCAAATGGCAACAGATTCAACACAATTCAAATAACCTCCTATATCCTATCACAACACTACAGACTAAAGCTGATTTGCCTCCCTAGTAAAGTCCTGTGTCTTGTCGAGCTTCCCTCCAAGGTGGAAAGTTTAATCTTGAAGGAAGCTGCTAGATAACACTTTTTTTTTTTTTTTTTATCTAAGTCCAGAACAGAAACCACAGAAATACAGAGACTGGTCTAATTTACAAACTTTTATCAGGAGAGTCTGATTTACTTCTCTCAACAGACAGATAGTCTTAAAGCAACGAGACAGAGCTTCAGGGAGAAGGTACTCAGCAATAGTAAATTCTTCTCTAATCCTGAAGTAATCCTGGTGTTAGAAGTATGCTTTACCCTTGAAATTCATTTGTTTTCTTAGTTTTTATTGATTTTCAGTTAAATTTCTTCTTTTAATTGAAGCAAAAAACCATAAAATTGTAGCTGTTAATGTATAATTAATATGAAATGTGGGATTTTGACACATGTATACATTGCCGAGTTTTCATACCAAGTTAAGCACATCTATCCTAAACATTTCTTATTTATGAAGAAAACTGAAAATATTTCTGTCTTAGTTAGGATCTTATTGCTGTGAACAGACACCAAGACCATGGCAACTCTCATAAAGGACAACATTTAATTGGGGCTGGCTTACAATTTTAGAGGTTTAGTCCATTATCATCATGACAGGAAGCATGGCAGCATCCAGGCCTACATGCTACGGGAGGTGGAACCTAGAGATCTACATATTGATTTGTAGGCAACAAGGAGAGACTGTGCACTACACTGAACATAGTTTGAGCATAGGAGACCTCAAAGCCCACCTCCACAGTGACACACTTCTCCAACAAGGCCACATCTCCTTAGTGACACTCTCTAAGAGCCAAGCATTCAAACCCATGAGTCTGTGGGGACCAAACCTATTCAAACTGCCACAAGTTTCTTCTACTTTAAACAAATATATATTTATAATTAATACACACATAATCTTTAGGGACATACTATCTATGACCTAACTACACTCACAGTCTTTGTTGTTGTTGTTGTTGTTGTTGTTGTTAGCTTTTAAAGAAAGAAAGAAGGTCTTTTTTTCTTCCCAGGTCAGAGAATCAAGAAGAAATAGTGGTGGTCTCTCAGGAATCATCTGAACCACAGGAAAACTCAAAAGTACGTTGGAAAGCCAGAAGTTCCAAGGGAACATATCATCTCCACAAACCTGAAAACAGCTATCCCTTGAAGAAAGTACATACTCCAGGGTTTCTGGACCACATTATATAAAACATTGTCACAGTAGTAATATGTTTGCATATGTTTCCACCTCAGCCCTCAACATATAATATTTACCTGCAGAGGAACTCCTTTCTCGCTCATTCAAGATGGTTCCTACAAGAACCTTCAAGGGCAAGCATAAAGGTCTGACAGAGGAAATACTGAGGTAAAGGAAAATATTAAAGGATTTGGTTTTTGTAGTATAGATATAGGAGAGGAAATGGGACACTTAGAGAGGGCTCATGGATTTGGAGTGAATACAGCAGGGCAAGGATGGAGCTGAATGTGGGAACTTGAAAAGCTAAACAGCCGTATGTGGTAGATAGAGGCCACAAAATCTCCACTAGGCCACTGTTCTGACTCTGGACTGTTAAGTACATGAATCTTAAAGTATTTCTAATGTCTTTCTAAACCTTATGTAAATAAATTAACAGATAAATTATAATAAACTAACAGAGAACCATGACAATTAATTAAATACGTGTTCGTCACCAATAACCAGGTACTGTTATATGGTAAAGACTTTCCCACTTTGGTGTTTATAGACTCTGGTATCTGTAAACAAAGGCCATGCCTCTGCTTTATCAAGGCCAGAGCTGCACATGGCCTACTCTTCTTGCGTTGTTGTTCTCCTTCTCAGGTGATTAAATCATGGCTCTCATGTTTCCTGTTCCTATAATCAACTGGCCTGTTTCTGAGAAACTGGCACCACGTTTTTCCAGCTGCAGACTCACAGTTGTATTTATAATTAATATTTATTGAGTGTTAATTGGGTGCCTGACCTTGTATTGGGGACTGAAAGGGGCTCCAGTTGCTGTTGATTTATGCAGGTACTCTGTTTTGGGCAGCTCCATGTACTCCTACAGTCTCAGATCCTAGAGGATACAGAAATTGAGCTTGTTTGTGACATATGGTGAGAAAGCTCACTCCTTGACATTGATGTGTAGAACTCCAACACTTTGCTAGCTGTTAGCATTGGGAACTAAAAGTGGATACTCATTCTCATGCCCACTTGAAGTTCAACTTCCCATTCAACTCTTACATTTATTACATTAAGTCAAGCATAGTGGCCTTAATAACCCCCCCATAGATTTCCCATACATAGATTTGGAAGTGTTTTAGGCAAATGTTTATTTAAATCAGAAAGTCCCAGAAGCAAAGGAGAAACAACTTCAGCCCTATCTCCTTTTCTGGGTTTGTGGAAAAGATATTTCCTGCTTTTGTCTGACTTATTTTCTCTAGTAAGGCTGAGAAGAGATTGACCACGGACCAGTTTAGGTAAGTACAACTTTATTCATTCACCTTGGAATAAAGATATAAACACCCATACAGAAAAGCACCTCTTTGATCATTTCTTCCCCTTCCATTCTGGGGAAATAACTTAGTGTTCTTTCATGGCAAACATCATTTTTATATTATCAAATACATCAATAACATTCGTAAAAAAAAAAAATGGTGCTCACCACCCAGAAGTTGCTGTTTTTGTTCATACTCTTCATCTAAACTAAACTCATTACCCATTTGTCCAACGTACCTCGTCATACAAATATGTCACAGCTGCTTTTCAAGGACAGCTTATAAAGGGGCTACTTCAAGGGGCCTCAGTTCTATCCGCCATGTCTTCTGGTTTCTGGTCTGTTCCACTTTGAAAAGAAAAAGAAAATGTATCTGTACAAATAAGGAAAGCGAGTTGAACCAGGCTGGTCAGGCTTTGAGCAGGGGAAAGATTAACGACCAAACTTAACTAAAATTAACAAAAAAATAACTACCAAAAAATTCAGCCTGTTTATTTTGTAGGGATAAGAAATATACTATCCATGTTTCTTTTAATCTCTCAATCTCTCTCTCTCTCTCTCCTTCCCTTTCTCCCTCTGTAAAATA
>JADRCH010000077.1:10392066-10437066 GCA_019843965.1 Rhynchomys soricoides
AAACTGTATCCAAGGGCTACATTACCCGACCACCCCCCCTCCCCCCACAAGCTAATGGATTGTACTCAATTTGTAAAGAAATGCCTGGTGTGTGTGTATGTGAAGAAGTGTCTTCCCAGCCTTGTCAACTTTGGTTGTCTACACAGCCTGCAGCACTGCCGACTCTTAAAGCACACAACCACATCCTGGGCTAATGTGTTTCAAAACTAACAAGTAGTTCTGGTCTGGACCCTGGACAACGAAGGGTTAATGGAGTCCCACTGAACATGTTTAACCTGCTGATCATTTGGAAAGTATTACTGGTGCTTTTCAAAATTCCGATTTTGGTCCATCAGATCAGTCTTTGGCTGACTTCCCTTTTGTAAGAATATTGTATAACCTGGCACTCAGCAGGGTTAAAGCTGTCCGTCTACACCTCAGCATTTGGAGCTCTAATGATTTTTTTTTTTCATTTTTGTAATTAGAAATACTTAAACAACCTTACAGCAATATGCATGCACTGTCCTTTTTTTTTTTTTAAAAGTAGGATATCTTATTTTTATTTATTTTTTTTTAAAAAAGTCCCTAATAATTTTTTCATAAAAAAAAAGGATAACAGAAAGAAAAAT
Organism: Rhynchomys soricoides; assembly: GCA_019843965.1. Classification (NCBI taxonomy): domain Eukaryota; kingdom Metazoa; phylum Chordata; class Mammalia; order Rodentia; family Muridae; genus Rhynchomys; species Rhynchomys soricoides. The sequence continues at coordinate 10,392,675 of JADRCH010000077.1, forward strand.
TCCACTACGACTCTATGCTACAGCTAAAATTGGTGAAATGGCTCTAGCATATTTAAAAAGTTGGTTTGAAAAAAAGAAGCATGCCTAGGGAGTCATTGTGACAGTGCAAAATACATCTATGTACATCCCTCCTACAAAACATCCATGTGCTAGCATTCCATGAAGCATGCTGGTTTCCAGGAAAAAAATCCTATAAGAGAGTGAGTTAGCAGCTCCAAAAGATAGCTTTTTCTTTTCTTTTCTTCTTTTCTTGAGGACAACCAAAAAAATTTTTTTTCTTTTCTTTTCTTTTTTTAACTACTAGAGAAATATCACTAACACATACAGATATAAAAGCAGCATAGAAAGATACAGGTTTCTCACCAGCTAGGAATAAAGAGACTAAATGTGGGCATATGGATAAACTACAACGCATCTTCACATTTGTCCAACACATTTACAAGAAAAACACCATTGGGAAAACCTCACAGGACAGAAGTGTTTTAATACCAAGAGAACGACTAGATTTTAATTAAAAATCCAAACAGGGTGGGGTTGAAAATTTTTGGAAAGGGGCTGGAGCTGAAGCCACCATTTATTTTTCTTTCTTTAAAATTAGTTTTCAATATAAAATGAATGAGCTGGAATAGACCCAATGTCTTACTCTCTGGAACCTTGCAAAAGTGAGGAAATGTTGAAGGGTTATTTAGGGCAGCTGACTGACTTGGAAGCTGCCAGAATGCTAATTAACTGCAGGCTGAGTCTCTTAAGAGTGTGTGTGTGTGTGTGTGTGTGTGTGTGTGTGTCTATACATATATAAAGGAGCCTTTGTATTATTGGCAATTTTTTTTCTTGCTGCTGTAGTCATACACCCTACTGGAAATCATTTTTCATTTTTCATTCTGTTGACCTGAATATTATTATTTCTTTTTCAGAAACAGGAAAAAAACGAACATCTGTGTCTCCTTCCAATCTGCTGCACATCTGCGCGTTTTGCAGCGGGTCTTCAAAGTTCAGTTAGCAACCCACAGACGCCATTCATCTTCTTGTTAAAATGTCTACTGCTGTATCCAACGCTCGTGCCCTTGAGGCATTGCCTCTGGTTTTTTTTTTTTTTTTTTTTTTTTTTTTTTCCATTATTGTATATAAAGAACACTGTGACTTTTAATATTAGCATTTTTGCTTTCAACAGCAATTAGCAATCTCTTGGTTTGCTGTTTGGTAAAGCATTGGTTAATGAGGTCATCTAGTTTAAAATCCCAGCTACTTGAAAATAACAGGGAGGAGGTCAAATCTAGCATTTCACGTTATATTTTTTCCCCTCTTTTCAGTTCTCTAAAGAAAAGATATCTTTGTTATCCACAGTAAGTCATTACGACCCGTTACTGGCCTCTGTGTTTTACTATCACCTCAAAGATACAGTTAGGTTCTCTCTTGCCGAAGTACTGAAATAAGATAGATAGTCCATCTATAAACAAACAAACAGAAAAGGGACTTTGAGCATCTGAGGATGAGGAATTGCTTTTGTGTTGGTTGTGGTGTCTTTCCTCTGACAGTCTGAGTTTAGGTCTAACGAGGCGTCGTCTCAATGGTGGAGGGGGTTCCCGGGGTGGTAGACCTCGGAGTGGCTGCTGGTGGTGTGTCCATTGGGCTCCCAGCCCCACTGCTGGGTGTGACTGAGGAGCTGACAGCGGGCGTGTCTCCCTGCTGTGGGGCCTGCAGGGTCTGTCCACAGATGTGGTGATGCTTCTCCCAGTCTTTATGCTGGCAAAAAGAGCCACAGTATCGGGCCGTGTTACAGCCGCTGCACGTCTCACTTGCTTTCCGGCCACAGTTCCAGCAACTCTGAAGGAGAAGGAGAGATGCCAGGTGAATGTTCATGAAGGTAAAAATCTAGTAAACAGTGGAGGTGTCACTGTTCCTACATCTTCCAGAACTACAGAGACAAAATAGACAATTCAGAAGACGCTGGCCCCAGTGTGACCTTAGGATGTTACCCAGGCTGAACTTCCAATTGCACCACAACCTAACCCTCACTCTACCTCTCCAACCTGCCAGCCCTCCCTGCCCGCATGACAGTAGTGTGAGCCAGTGCCCTGTTCCTCTCCAAAGGATCACAGCTCCAGGCAAGCCACCCTGATGAGAGGGTGCTGGGAGGTAAAGCTTTGCTCTGTTCTGGATGGGCTACCTGGCTCCCACCTGGGCCTTTGGCTGATGGCCGTTCATCACATTGTTCACATTACTGCTACCTATCTATTCTACCAGGAGGGACCCAGGCAACCTCTAGATTCAGATTTCAGTGCTAGCAGGCAGACCACACCTCGACCTTCCCTCCTAGCACTTTCTCACACACAGCGCCTCTGTCGCCCATATGGTCACAAGTTAACCTGAATTTCCAAGCACGGGGAAACTTTTTCAGTACCGCCACCAGAGATACTGAAATGTCTCAATTCAGTCTCAATTTTCTGTCAGCAATGACTATGACCTTAATAGAAATGGCTGGCAATCCTTTCAGTGTTTGCCAAAACAAATCCTTTCTTCCTAGATCTGCCTATCTTCGTATGTAATTAATCATCTACTCTGCATTAAGTACAACCTCTATTTCTCAGCTTTTCTCCTGCTATCACCAATGCCAATGTCTCGATATGAATAGACTACTCTGGGACAGAGGCTTTCTCTCTCTGGATACTAACAGGAATTACAAAGGGACTACAAGACCACAGTATGAAACTCAATGGACCATAAGAAAGGTAGAGGGTTTGGGTACCTTGTTCCATCCCAGCCCAGACAGGATACAGCAGAGTAGTAGGCTCTTTCTGTGCTATGACCTCAGCATCCCTAACAACCAAATGCCGGGTTAATCTTAGAATAACATCCTTTACTTCAGCAAAGATGCTCAAAAAAAAAAAAAATTTATAAGAGAACACATTAACTGATGCCTAATTTAGTCTTGAAAAATGAGAAATCCTAAAATGTGGTGAATGGCCATTCTACTTGGATACAGTGTTTCCCAGGTGGTAGAGCTGCTCCCTTGCAACCCAGGGAAGTTAGAACGGCAGAGAAGACTGGGACTTAACTATGCATCCGGAGAAGGAAACCCTGGCCCTGGAACACCAGCTGCCAGCTTCATGTGGCATCTTCCAAGACATGAGAAAAGCAGAAATGAGGTTACCTCTGAGATTTACACGCTAAGATAAACACCTCATGAATCGGGGCACAGATGTCCTAGAGATGCAAGAACACCTGTGTGTGGAGGATCTCATGGAAGCAAGGGTAAAGGGGTGGAGACCAACTGTGACAATACTCTCAGGGATGCTTCGGGCGGGAGAGACAGAAGCTCTAAAAGCCATATCAAAATGTTCCTCTCAGGAGTAAAATATGTTTCTAGTTCCTTAGAAAGACTAATCCTTAGACAGAGCTGTGTCAGGTGGCTGTAGACTTCCATCACCAAGCTTTCTATGACTGCCTTCTGTTTTTGAAGTGGCAGGCATGGAACCAGGGCAGTCCACATGCTAAGCAAGTGTTCGCCCACTCAGCTACATCCTCAGCTCCTGTCAATGGCTTGGATTATTTTCTTGCAAAACCAGATCTTTAGATAGAGCGCAATAACCCAACTGGCTGACAGTTAAGATTTCATCCCAATTAAAACAGATTTTAAAGTAACAACGGAGATTCCCCACCCCCACCCCCCAGATCCCCCAGTGTTCTCTGTTTACTGTGGTTTCATTGAAGTGGGGGTACTTTCCAGAGATGGGCTCCTGAGCCTGTTAAAAACACACAGCTGGAATGTCAAACCAGTCCCCTGAAAAGCAAAGCATCTCCACTACGTAGAAGATAGAGGGGCTTTTCAGTAATTACATCAACTGCTAACAGGGACTCTGGAGCCTTTTAAGGACCAGAGACAGAGGACTTCAAGAACTCTGGGTTCAAACCTTCTAAAAGGACCAATGAGATAGCTCCGTGGATAATACTATGTTCTGTGTAAGCCTGATGACTTGAGTTCAATCCAGGTATATGTACATGGGTAGATATTGCAGTAAGTCCAGATGTTCAGGTGGTAGCTCTCCGGTGGAACATACCATAGCTCCAGAAATTAGCTGGATTCTGCCTCAATATAATGGAAAAAGAAACCCTACTCCTGAATATTGTCAATAATTTACACCACACACACACACACACACACATCACACTTTTGAAAACATTCAGCTCTGTAACTTTAATTCTTAACATTCATAAATTTCAGTGCTAGAGAGAAAAGCACAACAGAATCTATCAAATCACAAACTTGGTTGATATGTGAATGGTGTTAGTAAAACAAATCTGTAATGGATAATCTGTACTACAACTTATTTTTTTTCTAGTTTAATGAATTTAAGATGAAAGTCCCAAGAGGCCAGGTGTGGTAGTTCACACCTGTAATCCCATCACACAGGAGGCTAAGGCCAGTCCTGGGCTGCTTTACTGGGATCTTGAAAACCCATTCCCAAAAGAACAAAAAAGGAAAAGAAAATCATGTAGGCGCACAAACTCTGATCATCACCATATTTGGAAACCTTCCTCTTCCAAACTTAACTCTACTGCATTGCATGGATGAGGTTTCCATGACGTTGTCAGTAAATGTGGGCCTGGCCCAGCCTTCAAAGCTTGAGGTCCAACACTATGCACTCAGAGTGAGGTTTCCTTCTGTGAGGTTTAGCTTTCGGGAGATTGCCAGCTGGGTCCTGGAACAAACTCAGCAAATAAGCGATATTCCTAAATTACATCAGAAAATCCCAATTAGGGAACAGAGACCCAAATCCAAAACAATATTTTAAGGAAATTAAACATCTAATCTGAGTCAAGTGGTGTCTTTAGGAAATACCCTGGTGTGAGTCCTATCGTGTTTTGGCAGAGGCACATTTTGGCAGACTCCAGGGTGGTAACTGCCCAGTGCTCAATGGCTCCTTCAGATTGAAATCAGATGTATGCAACATTCTCAATTTAAACTGATTAAACACACAGACTAAACCAGGTAATTACAAATGCATGTGCTGGGGAGTGGAAAGAGGAGACAGAATGGGGACTTCTTTATTTTTTAAAGTGTATTCAAAGATGGGAACAATTTTAGGGAAAAAAAAAATCAAAACAAAACTAAAAACATGGAACTGAGCCAAATACAGAAACAGATGTTTTGGATAGTGGAGCTGCTCAGTCAGAGCTGAGGCCCCTTGCCTTAGCCCTTCCTGGTTCTGATCTAAGAGTTAAGGGCTCTGGTTAGTTTTACCTCCAGCTCCACTCTAAAGTTCTTTGGTCCTATCCATTTACCCCTCCCACTGAGGGTAACAGCCTTCAGGTGTAGGAGGGTGAAACAAGAGCAACTGAATGATCTAGGAGGATTAAAATATTTTAAAAAGTTGCATTTTTTTTTTTATTGCCCTTGACATCGCATTACAAGGGAACTTTAGTGCATGCTCAAGTAACAAAAAGTCAAACCAACCAACGAAAACAAAACCCCCAAACCCCAAACCCTCCAAAGTGGACTCTTTTCTTTTTTTTTTTATAAACTCATCAGAAACCTTAAAAGGCCATTTGTACCATACTTCTCCTGGATAACGCACCTACATTTCCTGTTTGTGAGTACAAATCTAGGCAACTGGTACCTGACCAGCAGTATAGACACTGAACATTTCATCTGGAAATGGAGGAAGGCATGCGTGGTGGTTTGAATGAGAGTTATCTCCCATTGTCTAGTTAGGGTATCTGAACCCTCAGCCCCTAGAGTTGGTGGGGCTGTTTGGAAAGGTATAGGAGGTGTGGCCTTGGTGGAGAATGTATGTCACTGGGGGTGAGCTTGAAGAATTTAAATCCTTCCTCCGTTTCCAGTTTTCTTTCTCTGCTTTGTGGTGCTTACAGTTCAGGATGGGAGCTGCCAGCTTCCTGCCCTTACAACCAAGCCTTTCACCATGCTGCACTTTTATGCCTATGAAACCATAAGCCAAAACAGTCGCTTTTGGTCATGTTGTTTTAGCCCAGCGATTGGGCAAAGCTGCTCTGGAATGCAGGTGAAGAATCTAAGGCTGAATACAAAGTTCCTGTTAGCAAAATGCATTAGACGTATCTTTATATACAGATACAGCAAGGCTGGATGGAAGATTCTGATTTCATAGCAAAGATTCTATTCCTTTTTATCTTATCAGTAATCCTCTTTGTCCCTCAGTCGGGAATGCTCTTTCCTTTATCTTGTTATTTAGATAGACAGAGAATAATCTGACCATCCTATCAGCAAAATGCACCCCTCCTAGTCATTACTGTTGAAAATTCTTTTTCTGAGAGACAAAAGGTTTTCTCTGGAATTATTGTCCGACGTACTAGGTCGTATCTGCAACTGATGCTTAAGACATTTAAGTAGGGGCTGGAGAGGTGGCTCAGCGGTTAAGAGCACTGACTGATCTTCCAGAGGTCCTGAGTTCAGTTCCCAGCAACCACATGGTGGCTCACAACCATCTGTAATGGGGTCCGATGCCCTCTTTTGGTGTGTGTGAAGACAGCCACAGTGTACTCACATAAATAAAATAAATATTTAAAAAAAAAAAAGACATTTAAGTAAAATTGTTCTACCTAAAATTTGACAAATGTTGCCGGACAGTGGTGGCGCATGCCTTTAATCCCAGCATTGAGAGGCAGAGGCAGGCGGATTTCTGAGTTCGAGGCCAGCCTGGTCTACAGAATGAGTTCCAGAACAGCTAGGACAACACAGAGAAACCCTGTCTTGAAAAACCAATCAATCAATCAATCAACAAATGTAAAGGGCTGGCTCTACTACTGGTTCTATAAAAACAAAACTCTATAGAAGCAACACCCTGACTTGAACTCACACTGAATTCAACCACATGTTAGACCTGCATTTTCACTTGACCTTTTAAAACCATGCTTGTGGATGTTTTGCTGTTCAGGACCCAGAAACCTTAAAAGTTGAGCCCAATCCCATCTAGCTGGTACATAGACTGCCAATCAAACAGTCTTCAAAACCCCCCACTCTGCCAATGTCAGATCTTTTCATTGGTCCCATGGTGGCCCCAGTGGGTGCAGGTTGGATCAGGAAACACAGGAAGCAAAAACGCAAGATACCACGGCAGCTAACCACAGGCTTCAGAGTCAGGGAAGCTTGTGTTTCATTTTCAGTGCCATTGCTGAGTGATATTAAAACCATAGGCAATTAGCGTAAGCTCTTGGAGCAAAACTAGGAACTCTAGGATTGCTCAGAGTTATGCCAGGGCTCAGCACAGAGCCTGAGGTCCTGAATATGCAGCAGGTGGTCAGCCTGGCTCCTTCTCCTTAGCACTGGCTGGAATCAAGATGTTCTGGACGAAGTGCCTCTGTATTAGAATCTAAATCAAGTGCCCTTACCCATGGCATTAACAGCTACAAGGAAAGAACTTCTGTAGAGTTTGGTAGCATCTCCTCCATCCTCTCTGTCTTCATTCAGACTTCCTAAAGATTCACCACTGGAGAATGTCCTCCATTCGTTCTTTTTAATTCCCTTATGGTGAAATATCCACTGACTTTTGGTTTCCAAAATGCTAATATTCTGTTTCTTCTATTATAACATTCATTTTATTCCCTTGAGGTGTTTGAAAAGCACGAACTGGTATAAAGAACTGTCTCCCCCTTTCTAAGCTCTCCCTACCTGATCTAGTTTCCACAGTCGCGACAAACCAACGATGCAAACCTGCTTCCTGTGAGCCTACTGCCTTTCCAAGCAACACTCCTTGACTGGGAACTCCCTGTTCAATATGGAGCCTACCTCCTTCTAAAACTGAAAGCTGAGTCTACTGCCATCCACCTGAGTCACTGGGAGCATACAGTGCTAAGATTGGGACATTTTGTTTTCATTCCCCTTTCTTTAGTTCCTATAATGACACAAACCAAAAACCACAGGCCCTTGTGGTCTCCTTCTCCCTCCCTACTCCCTCCCATTCCTTCCTACATCATGGCTGCTATTCAAATTTCCTTGTCATTGTCTTAGTTGTGATGTTATTAATTTACAAAGTTAGAGAACTATGTATCAATAATTGAAAAATCTAGTATATACTTGGTCCAGGGGTCCTTCTACTGCCACGTGGCTATCATCACAACCTGGGCTGAGGATTAGGTCACATGTACCATCTGAACCATGGAACACGTTGTGCTACATCACCCAAGACTCAACTTTCTTATTGGCAAAGGAAAGCAAACACCACTATCTCCTCAAATCCCACTCCTAGTAACAGACATCTTCCAACAAGGCCACACCCACTCCTTTCCAAACAGTTCCACCCACTGGGGACAAAACATTCAAATGCATTAGTCTATTGGGATCATCCTCATTTAAACCACGACAACTGACAAGAAAGGGGAGAAAGAAAGGGGAAAGACGGGAGGATGCTGATAAGAAATGATTCTAATAAGAGATATAAAAATCAGTACTGTTACACTTAATGATAATGTATATAATTTTTCAACCAGTCTCTTCCATAACCAGATTTCTTATTTTTTTCTTAAAAGAAAGAATCAAAAATTATCTAAAATACTGTCTAAAAGGCTATGTGAACCTTACTTGTGGTCAAATCGTGAATGCTTAAGGAAACTACAAAGCTTAAAAGTATTGGTGAGAATTCTGAAATGTCTATATTTTGAAACAGGGGCCTCATATTTTTGACAGATTCCCCACCTGATGGGCTAATCAATGTGAGAGTCAGAATGGGCCTGCCCTAGCCTGAGGACATGGGAGCCCTTTAGGTTGTATGGGAGGAGTCCTGGGAAGCTTTGTAGACCTGAACTTGAGGTCTGTATAATACTAATGCCCAGACCAATGTCAGCATCATACATTATTTTTGGCATGGCTTTATAGTGCCTTATAATACAGATACTAAGAATACAGAGACTGAAGGACTCCAGCACACCACTGCCTGACCTTAAATACACTAACTTGTTTCCTTCTTAGGCATGTGTCTTTAGAAGTCAATCCTCTACAAATACTCTACGTACAAATGTAGGCCTAGGATGTTGATGTGAAAGCAAAAATGTATACAGGATGGTAAGTGTAACTCATACTATCACCAAGTTGTACAAGTTCTCTTCAGAAGACACTAATCAACTCAAAAAAAAAAAAAAAAGTCCAGATAAATCTTAGAGGCAAGATGCCAGTAAAATTGAATTTCTGTCTAGTTTAATTCAACAATGGAAAAGTCAGCCATTAAAAGGCAGATAAACTTCCCTTTGTCCCCCTCTTCCAGAGAAACTTCCAAATGTTGAAAATCAATTCCTTTTGTCCCCTTGTTATCCATCTGCTACACATTAAATAGAAACTCTGGGAATTGAGTGAGTCCCACAGGGTCTTTCATCTGCAGAAAAGCCTGCTGCAAATTAAATTCTTACTCTCTCTCACAAATTACACATACGCATTGTAGTAGACTATTGATTTATCAGTCTGTGCCTTTGCTAGTTGAGATTTGTGAGACTAGCTGATTTCAGTCCCTTATCTGGAGTTATTTTGGAGTTGAAGATTGTGTGCTGTATTAATTAACACGGAACAATTCTGTGCTGTTCTGACGTTGTAGGTGATATTTTTTAAGCATTCTGCCGCATTTTTATTTATTTGCTTATCAGTTCCTTGAATCATTGGGCCCGGATGAGCACAGGTGTGTGGGTGTGGATGTGTAGAGATCATTACAGTGGAATAATACTTCATAATATTACTCAGATAGCAATGTGATGTTAAGACCACCATAATGGTTTTGATAGAAGACATGAAAACAAAGATTATACACAAAAACTTTTAGAAATATTTAAATCATGCAGACATTACTTTGGCATTGGAGTTCTGGATTCCTTACTAAAGTAATTTTAATGCCAGGCATCAATATGACTTTGGAGAACCTGAATTTCACATTAGGAGTTGAGATGATGGCTCAGTTGGTAGCATGTTTGCCCCACAAGTAAGGACCTGAGCTTGAACTCCCAGAACCCATGTAAAGCTAGACAGGCCAGTTTATACATCCATAGTCACAACATTCCACTGTGGAGATGGGAAATGGAAACAGGAGAATACCCAGACGTTCACTGTCCAACACATGTGCAAAGGTGAATAACAGGTCCTATGTAAAACAACACAAAAGGCAGAGACCAACATCTAAGTTTATCTTTGACTACAGGACATTTGCATTTGCCATGGCTCATGTGCACGCATGCACACCACACACACAAACACACACACACACAAACACACACACACACACACACATTTACACACACACCATACACATAGATCAAAAGACTTTCACATTAAGTTTCAATTACCAAACACGTTACAATGCAACACCATGGTTAGAGAACTTTCCTTCCAAGTGGCTAATGAATAAACAAGCTTAGATCAGCCCCAGGTCAGTCCACCAATGCCTGGATTTTCAACACACTGTTCTAAGTTTTTTCCAGTGATCTGTCTAAAGTCCAGTCTCCACTTGCAATTGTGAAGTTCCAGAATCAAAAACAAACGTCCTATCTTTTTGCAAAGACAAAAGGCCTTACCTCACTGGAGTCTTCCTGCTGGTTGATGACTGCCAAAGCATCCTCTGCTGCCTGCCTCTTTGCTTCAGCCACCGTGCGTTCCATCTTGGCTCGCTCTGTGGTGATCATGTCATGGGCTTTCCTCTCTGCCTCAGACACGGCTTTCTGCAGCTCTGTCATTGCCTGTCGCTTCACCTCATTCACAGCCTCCTCTGTGATACCGAGCCAGACCAAGAAACAGAATATCTGTGGGTTAGCTCAGCACTACAAGCACCCATCCATTAACAGAAGTTCATAGAACAAACCCAGCTCTTATCCAAATGGCTGGACAGTTGTAGCTCATCTAGGAAACCAAAAATGATAATTCTTTTGGCATGGCCTTCTTGGCAATATTTTTAATGCTTATATATTTACTTAACTTTTCTTCCACAATAATGCCTCCAAAAAGGATTTTGGGCCCTGTTAAGAAGCAAGCATGCCCACAAGGAACTTGGAACCTGTATGCCTCATTCAGACGCACAAGGAACTTAGTTTTTAGCCTGACATGCTGAACGCCTATAACTAAGGAGTTCAAGGCCAGGCTGGGCTACACAGTAGGACCCTTTGTATAAAATAAATAATGAAATAGATGGAGTTTAACCTTTTCTTGTCATTTCTTGAATAATACAGATACGTGCTTCCACAGGGCTAAAAACACAGATCTTTTTAAGAGAACCTTGCCATTCCTACATTTTAAGATGTTCTGTCTACTTCACGCACACACACAGTAACTCGGCACAACCAACTGTTGCACTGGACAAACTAAAGGGAGCCACACCTCAAGCCATGCAATCAGACCTGATTAAAAATCTACAAGGTGTATAATTAGCTTAACAGTTTTGGTTAGCAGTTGAGGTGCAAAGACTCAACCAATGTTCATCCGAAGATTGAGAACTAAAACAAGTACTTCCATTTTAAAAAAAAAAATTAACTGTTCAAATTAACAAGGGAAAATACCCTCCCTGTGAATGAGTTTATCTAATTTCATCTTTATTCAAAGCAAAATGACAATGATTAATTGAAAATTTAATAAGCAGTAATTATTAACTTGGCAAACCTACTACCAATTAACACTCTATTAAAACTAATTATGACATGTTTTATTCAAGTGTTTGCACTTAATTGTTTCACCCACTTAAAAAGCACCTTAATTAAATGCTCTGTTTAATTAAAAACATAGATTCCTAATAAAAATGTTTTACTGTAGATGAAAAGTTTAAGAGATGCAAGTCCTCTCCGGGTTTTTTAAGCTCCTGTGGTTGATTCTTCAGTATGTGACCTACAGACCATCAGATACCCCCTCCTGGGACTCAGTATCATGCTTTCTATAACCTCTGTCTCTTAGTTCCATTATCCCTAAAGTACCTTCACTGCAAATAATGTCTGGTTAAGACTCAGACACTAGACTATCAAGGAATGATCTAGATTGAAAATGTTAACTAAACTATGATAAGCCTCTGTGAGCTCCTACAAGGTATGCACTTCAAATCTGGATGGAATCAGCGAATTGCAGGAGGCTCACAGTACCTTCTTCACCAAAAGGCAAAAGCTGCCTTTATTACCCTGTTGTAAATGACTCAGGGCATCAGGGAAGTCCTGCCCTTCTAAGGATAGAGCCAGGGTCTAATTTAGTTTGAATATTCAAGGTGAATTAAAATTCTATCTAAGTGGTAATACAGGACAATAATTTTTGCTTAGGATCAAAGCTGTAGCTTGACTAATTGTATATGCAAATCAGGCAATTTATATTTAAATTATGCATTCCTATTCTAATCCCACAGGCATATACAGATCAGCAAAGAGAATTGGTAGGACATTTGCAAGGTGCTTGAATATTTATTACCAACTGCAAACATTCTCTGATCCTTTGAAAAGAAATATACTGAAGAAAACATTCAGTCACAATTTTAAAACTACTTTATGTTTGATTTTCCCCCTCCAGTTTTGTAAGGATCCTTTGTAACTTTTGAACTCGTTTCTTTTCTTTGCTCTTGCTTTCAAAAATAGAACTTTTAGAATAAAGTGGATGTTGCCACCATGGTTTGTAATCTTTTTTAAAATGTGGATTAAATGTCATTAAACTATCATTGGAGCAATACACAGAATTTACATAGAGTCTCTCTCTCTCTCTCTCTCTCTCATCTGTGTGCACATGTTTGTGTGTGTGTTTGTGAGTGTATGTTAGTGTGTATGCTGTGTGTATATTTGTGTGTTTATGTTTTTTGAATGTGAATGTGTGTGTGGTGTGTGTGTTCATTTCTATATGTGTGTGTATATGTGCGGTGTGTGTGTGTATATTTGTGTGTGTATGGATATTTTGTGTATGTTTTTGTGTGTGTTTATGTGTAGTGTGTGTATATTTATGTAGTGTCTGTGTGTGAGTGTATATGCATTTATGTGTGTGTATGTTTATGAATATATGTATCTTTATGTGTAGTGTACGTATGTTTATGTGTACTGTGTGTGTGTGTGTGTGTGTGTACATTTGTGCATGTGTATGTTTGTGAGTGTATTTTTATGTGTAGTGTGTGTGTATATGTTTTTGGAGTGTTTATGTTTATGTTTATGTTCATGTGCAGTGTGTGTGTGTGTGTGTGTGTGTGTGTGTGTTGTGTGTGTATCGGAATAGAGAGGCAGAGAGAAAGACAAAAAGTGTGAGAGGGAGATGTGGACGAATATGGTAAAATGAAGAGTCAGGATGAAAGCATAAACGATTACTAATTTTTTTTTTTGAAATTTTTATGCAACTTTACAATAAAATAAAATGACACAAACACTGGAAAACGCAATTAAAACTGTTTACTTTTATAATTATAATTTCTGGGACTGGGGAGATGGCTCAGCCGTTGGAGGCACTGATTGCTTCTTGAAAGGTCCTGGGTTCAATTCCCAGCGCCCACATGGCAGCCCCCAACTGTGTGTAACTCCAAGATCTGCTACCCTTACACAGACATATAAGCAGGAAAAACACCAAATACACATAAAAATAAAAGTAAATTCCTTATCATTGCAATTGTCAGTGAGGACAATCCAGTGATTATATTATATTAAAGTTGTATCACATGAGAGTTGTGTCTATCTAGCATTTTTCAAATATTTTAACCTCTGCTTAGTTATCTATTGCCATGAAAATGATACGTAGTACTTTTGGGACAAAGGCACACTTTATAGGTTTCTCTTTTTAAAAGAGTGGGCAGTTTTGTTTGGGGCTTTTGTTGCTGTTTCTTTTTTGTTTGGATTTATTTTTTATTTATTTTTATTTTTTTGGATTTATGAGATGGGGTCTCATCCTGTAGCCCAGGCTGCCTCATTCTTGCTCCATCCCTCTGCCTCAGGCTCCAATTACAGGGATTACAGGTGTGATCTCTTAAGGCTAGGTCTGGATTTTGTTTTGTTTTTATGCGTACAAAGTTAAGTTTTTGAATCCTTTTCAAGCTTAAGAAGCTGAGTGTAGACCGCCCGATTGATGATGGTATTCTCACGTGCTGGATGCTTGGATTCTCATTAGTAACTCTGTATCCTTGACACTCACTGGGAAATCCACACCTGCTTTTTAAGAAGTCTGCCCAGGAAAATCCCGCAATCCCTTCATAGAGCTCTCTAGGTAAAACTGCCATCCTCACCTTGATATTTAGCATTCATCTATAGAAAATTAGTCCAGGTTGTTTGATGTGATGAGTGTTTACCATAGCAAGAAAGGAACAAATGTCATCTGTACCACAACCAAACCATATCATAGAATGACAAAGGATACAGGTAAAAGATACATCCAAAAATAGCCCCAAACTCTGCTGGCAAGGTTCACTCCACCTTCAGCCTTGCATGGACACAAGAGAAACAAAATTGTTCTTTCTCAACTTCTAAGTCCCATGAACCTCAGCTACATCAAGACTGGGTTCAGAATGCACAAAGTGGACTGAGAAAGAAACATAGAGGATTCCATAGATTCCCATATGTCAAATAAGAAAAACCGAGAAGAAAGAACGCGAGTTTGATTCAGTAGAAAATACAAAATACACTTCTGAATTGGCCCGCCATGCTGGCTGCTCCCGGGAGGAATTCCTGTATTCCATCTGACTTTCTGGGAAAGCTGATGTATTCAGGACAATCAGCTCTTACTTATTAGCAGATTACAGCAGAGGGAATTTGGATTACACAGGACCTCACAGTCAATTTTCTTTAGGAACAATCAAGAATTCAACTTAAATATAGGTAACAAAGGGAACAGAGAAGGACATTTTCTCCTATCACAGAAACTCACCCTGTTGTTATCCAAAATGACAATTCTTTGTATCTCTTATTGGAATGGCAGGCTGCTCAAAAGCGGATTTGAAAGACAAAAGAAAGCAATGGGAAAATCCAGTAACTTCTAGGGTTTGAGGGGCACTTGGCAGGTTAGTAACAACTTAGGAGAACACTGACACTATTGGCACAACTGGGCATATATAGTATGTACATATCCACACATAGGGGTGGGGATATATGAATTTTTGAGTGACATAGGTGAGCACCACTCCTATCTCAGCAATTAAGCCAGAGGACCCATTGACTTTGTAGCGAGAACATGTGAGAGCACTATCTAGCTCTAGATCTGAGCTTCGAAACAGAATTCTATCAGACTTGAGAAAATTGTTATCACTCTTACAAGAAATAGGATGTCTTGGAGATTTTATAAAACATGTGGATAAAGTACACATGACCAAATATTCACCAAGTGCTAAAGAGCTACAAACAGCTAAATCCAACCAAAACCTAAGAAGAAATCTTTTGTCGAAAAACAGTAGTAACAACAGCAACAAAGACCCTTTCCCAAGACTTGGCTTGGCCAGCCGTGTGCCCCATGATGTGTGGCTGGACCTGGCCCCAGCACTTCTCAAAGAGATTCTGTTTTAACAGTTTGGATTTCAGCAGCTCCAAGACACAGCCACTGTCTGTTCTGTGTCTAACCATAGACTCTTGAACCAGGCTTATCTATGATCTCCCAAGTTGAAATTTTAAAGGTTTCATGTTTAGCTGGTGCTTCACAGAGAGTCTGGAAGCTCTAACCTTTAAGCCCAATACCAAGTCAGGTGGTCACAGGAAGCTTCAAATCTACCACAAAATGCACAGCAACAGATAGTAATGGGAGTGAGTGAACGGTGTGTGTGTGGAAGTTAAAGGTCCAACCACTCTGTTGCCCAACTTAAAAAGGAACTTAGCTCTGATGGCTTAATATTAAATACCACAGAAGAGTGATTTTAATACCAGACTGTAACCGAAAAGTAATGATCCTTCCAACGTTCCTTAACAAGTTCAATAGATTAGGTCCGACTTTGAAACGCAGAGAAAAATGCTGATGTCTGTAATTTAATTCCTAAAACACTGGATTTCCTTCCTCATCAAAGAAAAACTCCGTGCAAGCTAAGACCTCTTGTGCCAAAATTTCACTCTGAAACCATTACAGATGCTACAAAACGGGGGGAGAGGAGGAGGTTATAAAGCAAACATTGCCTGCCTTTCAATTATAATGGCACTAGCAGATGCTATGAAAATAAAAACTATTTCATGTTTTAATCAGGCCTGGTTTGAGAATATTAATGAGGGTTTTTTTTCCTTTTAGTTTGTTTTGTTTTGTGGTTTTCACTCTGTTTTGCTTTGCTTTTGCTATTGTTGTTGTTCGCAGTGAAGGCCTCTCTTGTCACTCTGCACATCACAGCATTAACAACTGCACACAGCTGCCAGAACACTAAACTCGTGTTTTTAAACAATTCTTACCAGCTTTCTTCCAGATCTCCTCTGGCACATATCCAGACGCAGGCCTGTGAAGGAATTCCCGATGTGCATCTAGGAAAATGAACAGAGACAGTGGAGAGAAGAGAACGCCATCAGCATTGCCACCGCCTCGTGCAGAGTCAAGCAAGCAACTCCTCCTCTTGGCTTCATTACAAAAATGCAGTTTTAAAAGGCTGAATATTTCACTTCAAGGAAATGCACAGAAATAGCACATCTAGTCATCAGAACACAAGGAAAGGAGAAGGTCATTGGTCCAAATACACCACACGCTCAGACTCAAAGCAGCTTCACACCATGATGCAGTGTGATGCTTGGGAACAGGCTTCCCAGAACTTTCTCATGGTGATGGTGTCTACAGGTAAACTTTGCGTTGTTAACGGAGGTTATGGTTGGTGACTTTCTTTTCAAAATGAAATTTGTAGTTCAAAAATCAGTCATACGGTAAAATAATTTATGCAGAGTGCTGGTTCTACAAAAATAGACAGCCAGTGAGTCGAACTCAGGGGCTAATTAGCTCTCACACTTATTTCTTTCACATCCTACTGTGCACTAAAACTTTCTCATACATTATGTTGTATACGATTGAAAAGGAGCCTTGCGTGGTGGCGCACGCCTTTAATCCCAGCACACGGGAGGCAGAGGCAGGCGGATTTCTGAGTTCAAGGCCAGCCTGGTCTACAGAGTGAGTTCCAGGACAGCCAGGGCTACACAGAGAAACCCTGTCTCAAAAAACCAAAAAAAAAAAAAAAAAAAAGAAGAAGATTGAAAATGATGGGAGCCAGAAAGTATTAGAGAGGATTTGTGGACATTCAGTCGATCAGTGAGAAATGGGTTCATGTTTTGTCCAGAAAAGGAAATGAAGCTCTGTTTCAAATGCTGTGTTTATTATGTTTTCAGATTTTAAAATTTTGAGAAAATAAAGTTGGCACAAGAATGCTAACATTCAAATAACACATGTATACAGAACTATGAACATTTAATATTTCTATGCTCCTTGAAAATAAAGTTTGTTATGGTCTTCCCTAGTTAAAATATAAATATTCAACACGAGTCTTCCATCCAGAATTTTCAAGGTAAGCCTATATATTCAAACTCTATTTATTCCTTATGCAAAACAAGTCTTCTATGCTTGATTTTTAATGCGAGCCTCTATATTCAAGGTTTATTTATTCCTCTTGAGTGGTTGAATTAGAGACAAGTACTACTACATCAGATAAGTACTATTACATCAGATATCAGACTTCAGAGGGTTTGAGAAACTGAATAATCAATTGAACTTTTTAAACTGCAATAATCAGTGTGCGATAAATTTCAGCTGAAATTGTATCATCTATCTATATAGAAGAACTATCAAAGAACAAACTGTCCTTTTTAAAGAATGCATTGTTATAGTAGTTTTGTTTAAGACAAAAAAAATTTTGTCCAGTTTCCTGTAGTCTATGCAGCTAAAGAGGAAAAATGACAGTCACTTTAGCTAAGTCATTAGATATGAATGTTTTAAATATTTTGTATGTATTTGCAATATGTTGCAAATCTTTGTATGGTACATAGACTATCATTTTCCCTGGGTAATTTTTAAAAGTCTATGGGAATTTGGTGAAGGGTCTATCAAAAGCCTTTGTTCTATCTTTGCAATGTTTCTTTCAGTATTATTTCAAGTATAAAAGAATTCTTTAAAAAGTTTTCATTGTAATCTTGCAACTACTTAATAAGTTCTAATACATATTATATATTATTAGTACTAATATATAATTATGTGATAATAATAAGTAGTATACCTATGAGTTGTTATTAGAATTGGTCATTTTGTAAAGTAAGTAACAATGGCGAAATGCCTTTTTATTTAAGAACTTTATTTGTTGTTTTTGTTGTTGTTGTTGTCCTTCTTCAAGAGTTGGTGTATATATGCCTTAGAGGATATACGATGCTGCTAACAATTTCTTCAACCTTACCTTCTGTACCACCTTAGCTATTTCCATAATAGGAGACTGAATGTGGTCGAGGTCTCATGCAGCATGGGATGCAGTGATAACCAGTTTCCGTGCAACAAACAATAACGGCTTAATCCCAGGATAAAATGTTTTTGTTTAAGTATAATTGGTTGCATAACAACAGATCGGCAAAGTCGCCAGATCGGCAAAGTCGCCAGCCAAAAATAAAATCTGATACCTGAAAGTAGCAGGGCGTGGATTCTTTTTGCTTTCACTCTTTTCATTTAGCAGGTTGAAGAAAGTTCAATAGTTTATCAACTGTCTTTTGGTAAATAAGCAAGCATTATTATAAACAGCAGGAAAGGTAACACTGCTGTCCAAAGTACAGACATGAAAGATGCTAACTACCAATTCCAGCCAGCAGAAAGAAAAGAGAACAGGACTAGAATCCACTGGAAACAAATCTTAAGTTTTGGCTTCTACTTACTCGGGTGTATCAGGCTAGTTAATTTTTCCACATTTGAGCTGTCCCATTTGTAAATTGAGGCAACCTAGCTATACTCTGAAGAAAAGGAGGGTTTACTATCACTGCTTATCTTTATCATCATCACCAATGAGAAAACAATATTCTTTATAAGTAACTAGGATGCAGACAGCACTGCAGAGATTGTGTCTCTCAGTGCTTAACCAAATAGCATACAACTTTCAAGAAAGCAGAAGCTCTGGAGAAGTTTGCAGTTTAACTTTAAGAATTTTGTTTTGTGTTTGGGTTGAAATTATTTTTATAGGTACCAATTCACTGTCCTCCTTTGAAGCAGATACATGAATTACACAAATAAAATTTTCATGAGTATTACTTAAACCTTGTGAATATTTATGCCCTCCATTTCACTCAAATTGTTTGGGGCTCAGTCAACCTTTCACCATGCATGTGCTTTGCAGTGGATATCTTTCTATACCACACTGGAAAGCTGTGCTGTGTCTTACTTTGGCTACATTTCTCTAAGTGACACACCTTGGTATCCACAGAGACCCAAGTTCTAAACAAGAAATACTGAAGACAATTGTGAAAAGCAGCTTCCATAGTCCTAATTTCTAAAAGAGATTTTTTTTCAAAGTAGTCAAACTTGCACACAGAAAGAAATACATATGCATGCACACATGCGTGGTGTGTATACTTTCTGTCTCTGTCTTTCTCTGTCTGTCTGTCTGTCTCTCTCTCTCTCTCTCTCTCTCTCTCTCTCGCACGCACGCACGCACACACGCACGCACGCACACACATTTCGCAGCATCATCTCCAGTTCTAAGTCATGGCACTTTTGCTGAACATCAGGACGTACAACAGGAAGAACAGCCAAATGGGTACTCCCTGAGTCTATTGGCTTTTAGGCTAAATATTAAAGGTATTATTTAACACATTACAGAAAGCACACAATTAATACATTTAACGTATGTTTTGACTAAGTAGTTGCAATTTCAAGATTAAGTATCTTGTGGTTAAGAAGCAATGTCTAATTGAGTAGTAGAAGCTATGTAGGCAAAAGGAGCTTATGAGACAATAAGGAAGGAAGGAAAGAAAGAAAGAAAGAAAGAAGTCAATCCTGATCTTGATAAATGGGAGACAAGAGATAATACTTCTGTGACTTAACTGTTAAAATTCTGGCTAATCTAGAGAGGAAAATTCTAAGATTCTATAGCTCCTTTTAAAGAAACTTATTTGTAACTACTAACTTTTTTGTAAACTACCTTTGAAATAGCAGTTGCTATAAAAAAGGATAGTTCTAAAATTCAACAGTAGAAACATATAGGAGCATCAATCAAGACTGACTTTCCAATATAAAACACATACACACTATGAGAAGAACATTCCTTTTAGGTTAGGTTTGCTTGCTTCGAAGTACAAATTGCTTGGAAGTAAAGGGAAGAGGAGGTGGCAACCCAGAGGACAACAGACACCAAGAGAAGGAGCCACGTCCAATGGAAAGGAAATGTTAGAAGAAAAGGGACAGAAAAGAAATGGTCTGTGATGTACGAAGGAGGTGCGAGGCGCACTCCACTTACGACAGGATGGAGACCATTGGGTACTAGATACTGCAAGGGCCGCCATCAATAAACATGAAGGGATGAGCTGAGAGCCTTTGGAGAACCAATGTGACCTCATCTGACCCAGGACAGCAATGCTCAAAGCTTGGTAGCACCTAGGCATGGCCTTCATCCTGTAGTGGGCAGAATGAGGCTGTGATCATGATCATATCTATTACAGTGATCATTAAAGGAAAGAATAGGTTAAGAGATTTCATCCTCACAAATGCCATTTGGGGGTTTGCTAAGGATAGTGAATTTAGAGATCTCAATGCTGTCTTTTAGAAACCCCTACAGAGCCCCAAAACTAGTTGCTGCTTTCCAATATCTATCTTTATCAATGAGCATACCATTGAGTTCTGGGAAGAACCAACTCTTTATACTGAGAACATAGACATCTTTAATTTGCAGTGTTTTGTATCGTTAAAGAAAGCAGACTTTCAAGACATGACAGACATTTGCACTATGGACTCTGTTGTCATGAACTTCATGATGTGATTACAAAGAGTCAATGCAAGTGTATAAAAATCCAAATTTTTCGTAGAGCTCTTTTCTGAAAACTTATTTGCGTTTTTATGTTCTGGCAGTAGAGAAACTGAACAATGAATGTGGTTTTTTGGTTGAGAGAAAACTATTTTTCTATAGTCGTGGGTTATTAAATTAATATGGCATTATGTTTAAGGCAAAATTCCTTTTTAAATGTTTCTGCCAATAAAAACCATGCTTGGATATATTTTGTAGCTGAACAAAAAGTATCTAAGAACTGACTACCTTGTTACAAGCTTGGATGGCGAGTCCTCTTTTCCCTCAAGAAAAGTCCGCCGACTTTAGAAGATCTCCCTGATATTATTTATATATGTCGGACACCCTCCTTTATTTTTATTTTGTATGCCACTTAATACTGGTAGAACTGCCTGCAACATGAGCATTCATTTTAGAGATGAGGAACCTGAAGCACAGTGAAATCTGTGATGTGACAGAACTCCCAAGTGTAGAGGGAACCAAGAACTCAAATGAAGAATCAACTCAGAATCTGCACTTTAAGCACAGACTGGATAAGATGCCCAGAAGGAACATAGTAATTGAGAGCTACTATGACCATACACACCTTGCCAACTGAGTGACTTTAAAGTATAACCTCCTTAGTCATTTCAAGAAACTCTTGAAAGACTGACATTTTAATGAAAGACCAGTCTCATTTTTCCTCCTGCTTAAATCAACCAAAATTTCATTTCTGGTAAAAAGCTCTTCCCAGAACAAACACAGAGGCGCTTTCTACATATCTGCCCTTCCATCTCAATATGCTTTCAAAACTCACAAGGAATTAATGCATTGGACTCCAGCGCTCCATGTGTTAGTTTCCTGATGTTAGCCTTAAACCCATCATTAGATAATTTTTAATAAAACCTTTTCTAATGACTTTGGAAATGTTCTTCAAAACAAAAGAGGCATACAGTCAACTGTAGAAAGACTCCAGAATATTTCCAAGCAAGAAAAAAAAAACAAAGTAATTTAAAGAAAATAAAATCTCGGGATCCAAAAGAGTAATCCAAGCAGCATACTACAAGGACAAGGTACTCAGAGAAGGAAAGATACTCAAACATTCAGGGAACAAGGCAAGGGCCAGGCAGCCAATTCTGTATCAGTGACACAGTCTGCCAATGTTCACCCTATTACCCTCCTGTCCATCAAGTACATCAGATAATAAAACATAAAGGTGTAAAAGGCATACTCTAAAAAGAAGAACAACAGATCAAAGAGTAGCTCACTAAGGTTGTTAGCTGTTGAATAGAGTTTTTCTGGACAGCAAATGAGGACTAACAAAAATAACAAATATCTTTTTTCCCCAAATGAATAAAGATCTTGTTTTGAAAGGTCCTTCAAGGCAAGAGTTGTGCACCCGCCTGCAGTCCTAGCATTTCAGAGAAAGAGGCAGGAGAATGAGAAGTTCAAGGTCATGCTCAGTTGCATAGAAAGTTAGAGGCCAAGCTGAGTTTCAAGGGGAAAAAGTGCTTTAAGATATCAACTTGCATTTTATTTAAAGAATGAAGACAGCATGATGAGACCAGTATGTTCTCGGCGTTTAACATTCGGAAGATATTCACAACAGAGTCTCTATTTCATATCTGGAGAAAACTTCTAAAATTCAATTAGTGGTAGATTAATCGCATTAATTTTCTATTCCCCTCATGGACTCAATCCTGTGGATACGTTTCAAAGGTGATGCTGAGACTGAGTCAAACAAGCACAGTACATCAGTCCTAGACGCTACATCCTCTTCCGTGCGGTCCCAAAACACCATTTACAAATGTGGAGAATGTGTGCATGGCTAAACATCCCCACTATTCCCAAGTTGGGGATGGGAGGAGGGCTGGATTTGAGCCAAATATTTCTTCTATAATATATTCCGAAGGTCTCATTTGAGACCAACCATTTCAAACTTTAGAAGAGAAATGACTTACAGTATAATGACACCTGCATGTCTATAAAGCACAGACCTATCATAGCTTTCTCTATCCTTAGGAACCTCATTAAACACTTTCCAGGAATAGAAAATGGATTTATTTGCCAACAACTCACACTCTTTTAACCACACTCATTCAGACCTTCAGTTCTAAACCCTGCAAGACAGAAAGCAATTTATGTAAATAATAGTGGTCTTTGATTATAATCTACCCGTCCTCTCATTTAAAGGTTTCACAAATCAAGTAGCAAAGGCACACAAGAAAAATAATTACTAGATGCTAGAACCTGGGAACTGCATAGCTCTTAACAATTGTGGTCGTTTCATAGTAGTATGTAGTCTATAGAGCTGTGTCCAAACGGCACATGATCGTTTTAATAGTCTAAACAACAAAATGCAAAATGTTATGAGGCCTTTGAAGAGTAAATGCTGAAGGCAATGTGACATCTTAGCTTTATCAACAATATAAATTCGCCAAACATTGCTGTAAGCAGTAGCTTGTATACACCTATGGAACAGCTTTATGTAGGTCAGGTTTCTTATTTCAGTTTTCATATCAGAGACACAAGGCTGTCTTTCTGGAGGATGTGAACGCTCACCAGACCTGGTCAGTGTCCTATGATGACCTACAAAGCAGACTACCTCAGGGGTAATTAACATCTGCTTTATAGTATGAAGTCCAGTGAGTTTCTGAAACTTCTTTATCACTAGAGAGCAGGTCCCAGTCAGGGCCCTCAGGTAGACCTTTGCCTCTCTCTTCCTCAAGGCCAGAATGAAGAATCTTCATTACAGTACCTCAAACATACACTACAAATGAAGTTTAAGGGCTGACTCAAAGAATGTGTGCCTCAGAGACAAGGCATACCGTATGGCTCTATTCCAGAAGGCTTATCTACTTAGAGCTCTCAATTTTTGCCTACATTCACTTACAAATATTACCTTTTCCTTATCCAATCTGTCACATTAACCAATTTTTGTTCACAATAAGAAAATAAAAACAAGATGCATATTGTATTTAACTCCACATAGCTTTGTTTAGACCAAAACCAGTTCAAATCAGGCTTAATTCCGTTTTCATTACATGCCTTAATGCAACCTGACAAATAATACTGTTTTGTCTGTAAACTCTTCAGAATAATGCCTGTTGGGTAAATTACATGGCTAGGAATCCTTCTTTATTTAATATTTATTATGGTAATGAGCATTCAATCTTCAAGGATTTGCAGAAATCCACAAATCTAAGTGCAAAGGAAACTGTATAGCTTGGAATAATTTTATTTTTAAAATGGATAATGTGAAATCAATAACCAGATAAATATTTGATTTGGGTTTTTATTTTTTGGTTTTGTTTTCAATAATATATACATATTATTATATGTATATGGGCTATTCATTTCATTTTCTAGAAAAGACTGTATGCAATACTGAGCTGGCTCGAGGGTATGAGCTAAACATATAAGAGACGATGAGAGAATGAGGGACCACACAGGTCCATTTCTCTACTGAGAGATGAATCACACAGTGCACACACACAGTGGCTAGCAATGTAAACTATAAAAGCCATCATTCATTTAAAGACAAGTTCTCAGGCCCCTTGACATTCTTTCAGGTTGAATTTATCTTTTTTGTATCTATGAGATTATGTTCTATTTTTTATCTTGGCAATCTACAAATATCAACACTAAATATAGTTCCATGAGTCCTAACACAGTCCCATTATATAAACTAGAAGTAGTAAGATCAAGAGTAAACAATCTCCAAGAAAATAAATAGGAGAGTACATTTTGTAATCATTCATTTTCACATGTCATAAGCACACTGTGTAGCATTCTTGTCTCCCATCCAGAGGGACTCTGGAGAAAGCTGACTTCTATTTGTTTGGCGAGACATAGCAACAGAACAGGACTGCCTTCCAGACTCGGTCCTAATTAAAACGGAGAAAAGATGTTGAAGAGATGGCTCAGCCGTTACAAGCACGTACTGCTCTTCCAGAGGATCTGAGTTCGGCACCACATCAGGCAATCTACAACCACCAGTAACTCCAGTTTTAGAGGCACATATATCTTCTTCTGGCCTCTAGAGGCACTGTACAAAGATGCGCGCGCACACACACACACACACACACACACACACACACACACACACGCTTCCAAAAGTATATTATTTTAAAGAGTTTCCTAGAAACCTTGTTAGAAACGTTGGCACCTCAGGCCCAAGGCTGAGCTTGCATGTTGACAGGTTTGATGCAGGTTCCTAACAGCTATCTAAGGAAGGAAGGCACGCTCCGGTTCAGCTGTGAAACTATGCTATAAACTCAGTGAATCGACCTGGAAAAGATTTGAGTGTTATTATCATTTCTTATACACTAGTCTGCCTGCTTTCCTCGACATCAAGGACACAGAAAGTGTTTACCATCCTTAAATTCCCTCCGCCACTCTGTATTTTCAGAAACACACTTTTTTGTTTGTTTATTTGTTTTTTAAAAACTAGAGTCATTATGAATAGAGTACGAAATAGGTGTTTGTTGTGCTCAAAAAGCAAGATAAAAGTACCTAATGCGACCGGGTCTGGATTGACAGGACTCTGTTGCCTGGAGTGGCTGCTGCTACCGCTGCCGCCCTTTTTCAGGTCCTCAGCATCACTATACCGCCGGATCCAGTAATTCAGTTCCTCCCGGTCTGCTTCCTGACATCGTCTTAGTACAGTGAGGGATCGCCTCGTCTTCTCTACCATGTCCATTATGCAGTTTAACAGCTATGTGAGAAACAGCAGGGGTGGGGGGATGATTATACAAATCACCAGAGTTAAATATCGGATGAGTAATGAAACACAAAGTTTTGTGCTTCAAAACACAAAGGCCTAGGAAATATAATGTTTTCTTTCTGAACGCTTTAGTGTAAGACTTTTGATGACCCAATAATTGATCACATTCGACAGAAAGGAGAAGAGTCAAAAGAGGAGGTATGGGTGGAGTCACGACAGGTAGATACTTACCTAACTGTGTTAGGCAGTAAATTCATCCTTCCCAACACAGAACTCATTAAGCTCCAAAACTAAGTGGCCCTTTAACAATAAAACAGTGGCTTGCTGCTGATCTGCCTTCTCCCAAGGTCCGATATTTCTCTTAAGTAACTTTCGCATAAATTTATAAATCAGATCTCATGTTCTACATCAAATATGCTAACCCATTTCGCCCTGCCCTCAAGAACAGGAAATGAAATACTTTCAAAGCACTCACTGCTTGTTTGTAAAACATTTTTAGCCCAAAAAATTACTGATGTCTTACATGATCAAGATGTTTCCACTCTTCTGCCCATTCTCTATCTGTTAGTCTGTGGTCAATCATTTCTTCTTGACGTGTGCCATGTAACCCTAGAAATGGAGAGAAGAAGGCTTAATCCCCTAGACTCCAACACACAGTCCATCTGCAATCAGCACAGAGCAACAATTACAGGATGTGAACACATAATGACTAAGGTAGGCAACCTCACAGATGAGAACTGGGTATCTACACAGCATTCCTGAACTCCAAGGAACACAAGGCATCTGGGATCCCATTTCATATGTTTGAAGCAACAAGGAAGGTGCTGCTGTTGTTGTTAAGAGACTGGATTTAGTATGGTGAAGTCCTGGTTTCAATTCTCAGCAATCAATCAATCGATCAATCAATCTAGCATCCAATCTGGCCATAGTGCATTAAAAATAAGGACAGTGTGACCTATTTTGCATAAGTGAAACTATACCTCAAAAGAAGCATGGCAAAAATCTCACGTTTCAACAGTTATAGATGCATACAATCTTATGATACATATTTAACAAGGCCCAGGCCCAAAGGCTTAGATGACGCGAAAGCCACAGATGATTATTCAACTTATGAAAATAAAAACAGAAGAAATGAGATCTTTCTTTTCTTTTGAGTTGTTTTATTTGTTTTGTTTGTTTGTTTTTAGAAACAAGGTCTCATCATAAAGAGCTGGCTGGCACAGAGCTCACTTTGAAGCCAGGTTGGCCTTGAACTCTTAATCTTTCTGTTTCAGTCTACGAAGTGTTGGGAATTTAGGCTTGAACCACTATACATAGCACCACACCGTAAGTTTTATAAAAGAAAGAAAGAAAGAAAGGAATGAATGAAGGAATGAAGGAAAAAAGAAAGAGAAAAAGAAAAAGAGAGAAAGAAAAAAATCGACATGCCAGTTATAAAATAATCAGTAAATTTTCAAGGCAAGAAACTGAAAATTCTAATTCAAGAATCACATGTAATGAGCCACTTTTGTGTCACTGCTACTGTGAACAATAGCATAACATGGGCTGGGGAGATGGCTCAGTCAAGAAGATACTTGCCATACAGGCAAGAGAATGTAAATTTGGATCTTCAGTGCCCATATTAAAAAACAAAAAAACAAAAAACAGTACACATTTTTAAATCCCAATTTCCAGAAAAGCAGAGACAGTAGTCTTCTTAGACTTCACTGTCCAACCAGTCTAAAAAAAAAAAAAAAAAAAAAAAAATCAGTGAGCTCTAGGTTCAGTGAGAGACTCTGTCAAAAAGCAAGAAAGACAGGAACTGAGAAAGATACCTGATGCTGATCTCTATACCCTACAATCATGGGTACACACAAATACAAGACAACATGGAAATGCTTACCAAGCGGGCACCAAGTTTTGTTTTCCCTAATAAATGGTCTCACTCTAGCCCAAGCTGGTTTAGAACTCATGGCCAATCCACCTGACTAGGCTCACCAAGTATGAAATAACAGATGTGAACTACTCCCGGCTGAGAAGTGAACAAAGATGCTCATGAGAACACAAAGTCCATATGTGTCACTGAAAGGGCAAAGGGTCTGATGGGGCTCAACTTGTAGAATCTCTGAGGACAAAGACCTTTCCATTCTGTCAAAGAAAGGCAATTAGTCTATGACATCATTTTCCACTTTAGATGGCTGAATCCCTGCAGTTGGCCCCCATTTCCTCACAGTCCTAAGCTAACAGGAAACCAGGGCTGGGCAAGTCTGCAGTTCCTAGACATGGAGGGTCTTCTGTAAGAACTTAATGACACTAGACTTGCAGTATACTGTGGTCCACTTACTGTGACACGTAAGTGGTCTGGAATATTTCTCTGAGCTGATTTAGAGGGGAAAAGAACTGATGAATGACAAGGTTGTTTTCATTCATGAGTATATGTGCATCTATGATGAATTGGATTAAATAAATTCATGACAGTTCTTTCTTAGGCTGAAAAAAAAAAAGCTAAGTATAAGATGTTTTGCATTATTTCTGCCCAATTGGAAAATATCCAGGTATACATTTTAAAAGTTAAAATTGTTAATGCCACCTATTGGTAAAAATGGAAAATTACAAATATGTTTTACTGATTTGCATAACAGAAAAGACACTGAGGGAAGGTAATATTTAGTTATTGCTCTGTTTGTTGTGATTATTTCAAGTTGAAATGTTTGCAAATATGTAATTTTTGTTGACTTATTCTTTTGCCTGTGTTTTCAGGGAGAAGAAGCACTAATGTTAAAATTAGTCATCACAGAAAACAACTAGAGAGTGATAAGAATATAAATGTGACAGGGACACTCATGACACTGGCATCTAGATATTTGCCTGTGAGGATCAAGAATTATTGAAGCACAAATACATCAAGGCTTCAGCATACTAAATCAATACTGGTACACATGCTTAACACCCAGGGTGGTCAATGAGTAATAGGATGTCTATTGATAAGGGCAATTCAGCATTTGTGTAGCAGTGCTGGGCTTCATCTAATAATAATATTACTACTACTACTACTAATAATAATAATAATAGAAACATATTCGATCCTCAGTATTTGGTGAAAAACTATAGGACTGGCTTGATTCCTTTGATGTCTGGGGTCGTGGCTAGGTCTAACTGAATACGAGAAGGAAAAAAATTAAGGAAGTGAATTTTTGCTTTCATCAGCATCCCGATGTCACACACTTAAGTTCTCATCCCCACATCATTTTGATCATACTGATAACCCAGAAGGCTGTAAAGGGGGAGACAGGCACGAGTAAACAACACTCAATAAAACAAACACTTCCCATTCATGAGACACTTGGCACTAATGTTGAGACTTAAGTTGTTCTTAGTTTCCGAAGATTCTAGATAAATGAGACCGCGTTTTATAAGCTTATTGATAAACTGACGCTGCTTACAAAGTGGGTTCACTCAAGAATTCTCAAGAGTAATATGTTGCTCCCGGTAAGTGGCATTTATACACCACACCTTTATGGTGATTTTTATACCCTCAAAATGTCAGCTTGTTGTAGAACTACAATTTGTTTCTTACACATCAAGATTTTATTTTACATTAACATAGACTAAACTCTGCCAGCTTTTAGGAAGGGTGAAGTAGCTGCACATATTTCTAGAGATTAGCACTATTAGTATTATAAGCTAGTATAATTAAAAGGTGAGGCATATGGTCTGGAGAAAATTATATAAAATCAGTGGTTGCAGACATAATTCATAAGGGGACATTTCACATTACTACATGAAAACATAATCACTGTACATAAGCATAATTACTTCTGAGCTGATTACCCTACGGTGCATAGTAACTAATACTTCACCAAATGCTGGTTGTTGCCTAAGAAAGAGGCCACGCAAGAGTTTATTTCAGCTTACAGGGTCCATTCAGTGCACCATCCAGGAGGCCAAGATAGAAATTGAAGGAAGACCTGCAGAATGCTACTTGCTAGCATCAGCACTACTTCTATGCCCACAACTGGAAATATCTTGAGCCTGTTTCCAAGCGGCCAGGTGATCCACTGCTGATTAAAAATGAGAAGTTGTACCGGGCCATAGTGATGCACCCCTTTAACCCTAGAAATAGGGAGGGGCAGCAGATGGGTCTCTGTAACCTTGAGGCCAGTCTGGTCTACATAGTTCCAGACTAACCAGTGTTACATAGACAGACTCTGTCTCAAAATAAAAATAAAAATAAAAATAAGCCGTTACAGCCTTCAGGCATTAAGTCATAAATAAATAGTAAAGCCATCAGCTGATGTGTAGGTTAATGTATCAGTCCAGACTAGTAATACAGCAACTTCTGGAATCTTTTTAGAAGTATTTCCTGCAAGAACATTAGACAGATTGGCTACTGAGAAAGCATAGATTGCATGCTTCGCCACTTGTCTGACATGCTATATAAATGTAGAAGTCACTCCTTCGGGAACCAGAAGTAGCAATTAACCACCAAAACCTCCGTCATCTCTCTTCCCATTCCGACCCCCCCTTGCTGCTCTATAAACATGCAGAAGGCTGTACAGAGAGGCAATAAGCCCTAATACGATAATGCCTGCTTTCTAGTAATTCGGTTAGAAACATTATATCACCTGCTACATATCAGGTATCAGTCTGTGAAGAAAACAAAAGCAACTGCAACTATTATTCCAGTCCTGGCCAGGTGGTGGACTGTTTCCCAGAGTTCTGCATCCTTGGCTCAGTCTGTTTTCCAACCTAGACTGTATCCCTTGTGTGTTACCCACCAAATTCAATTCCCTATGTTAGCCAAGTTTGCCAACAACTAATTTTGTGGTAAAGGAAACACCTCCTGATGTGCAGGATCCAAAAAAGAGAGCAGTAGATTGCTGTTGCAAGCTGGACTCAGCAAAAATTAGGAACTAAAGGTGTCCCCAAGTACAGCATACTTGCTAAGCACATGATGTCATCACCTTGACTGCAGTCACATGTCACAATCTGTTTCATTAGTCCTGCCTCTGATGTTTCCATGATTGACACTTATTCTTCACAAGGTAGTGTCTTCTAAAACCTTCACGTACTGTAATTTGTGAAATGAAGAGACATACAAGCAGGCGAATAGAATATATATTTGCCCAAAGCCACTCCTTCTGTATTCTGATAGTTGATGTAAAATTGACACTAACTCTGATCTCTAACATGTGTGTATTAATATACCAAAGTATTCCTCAAGACACCTATCAAGTCAGGCCACAGACAACATGACACGCAATACTTTGGAAATATGAAATAGTATGGAGACAGGAAATATCAAAACCAACTATGACACCAAATTTCAGTGAAAGAAAATAATTTTTTAAAAAAAAAGCATCTGTGGCAGGATTGTATATGAAATCTTTTATATTAAAAAAAGAATTCAAGAAAAATATATCTTGCTTCTGAAACTAGAATTGGGGGTTTTCTATTATATTTGATGACCTCCTCTAAAAACAAAAAGTTAATCTGTTCTCTTAAAGCATAAAAGTAATGCCCCTGTATATTGGTGCATGCCTAGAAGCCCAATACTCAGGAGTCAGACTGGTATATATAACAAGACACTGTCTCAAAGTTTTAATTAATTAGTTAATTAATTAAAACACAAGTGATTAAAGAAGCGACATAGCATATTAGTAGACTTTCTTCATAAAGGAAACAACATAAGAGAGATGTTTAATTCTATCAGATTACATGTTCAAATTCAGTTAAGAAATAATGGTACAAATCTTCAAATATCCAATCCCCAGAGAAGAAAACAAATCCTTCAGTCTTACCCATAGGTCTATTTCTGTCCCTGAGGTCCCTGTGGCTGGGGTGTCGATAGGAGTCCCTGTAGTGGTGGGCAATGGCCATATCATCCAAACGGTAATGCTGAGGTGGAGGTGGGGTGGGGTGAGGCAGGCCGTTTGGCTGGTAGGATAAGCCATTATTTGGACTGTACCGCTGGCCTGGGCTAATAGTACATGACCGCTTGCTGGGATGTTCTGAGTGCAAAGGCTCTCTGTCAAAGCCATTTTCTTTGGTTCTGAGGAGGGAAAAAAAGAATTTTGTTTCATAAAGTATTCAACATATTCCAGATACGCCAAGTTGAGCTTGTAATATTCAAGAGACTATATCTTCACTGGTCACTAACATACAATTTAATGCTTCCCAGAAACTCGATACAAATTCACTAAAATGCATGCTCAGCCTGAAAGGGTCACCAGGCTAAGAGGGAGATGGCACACTTGTCTGGAACTAGCAAACACCTTTGCAGCCATAGTCCATGTGGTTAAGTCACAAATAAGAGGAAGCCCAGTCTCCTACAGGTGACACATTCATGCAAAAAGGTACTTAATTTCTAACAAGCTACCCTAGTAGTTGCTGCAAAGCTGGTTCACATTTATAATCCTAGCCTGGGCTACATGATTAAATCCCTGTTTCAAAAAAGTCAGAGAAAAGACCTAGTATATTATT
Organism: Rhynchomys soricoides; assembly: GCA_019843965.1. Taxonomy (NCBI): domain Eukaryota; kingdom Metazoa; phylum Chordata; class Mammalia; order Rodentia; family Muridae; genus Rhynchomys; species Rhynchomys soricoides. The sequence goes on from JADRCH010000077.1 coordinate 10,424,691, forward strand.
CCATGTTGTTTTATCAGAGTAAAGCGTAATTACTATCTAGATGAATAATATATATGAATCAATTCCACCTGGCATCTGAGTTTTGTCCCCAGGAACACCTGAGGCTTTTAGTTGGAAATGGCAGTTTGAAATGTGAGCTAATTCAAATTAAATAAAGATCAAAACTCAATAATCCAACAGCCACATTTCAGGTCACCAGTGACTAAAGATTACAGAACTTGTTCTTAAAGATACAAAATGTTTCCATATTCTATTTGTGAGCAGTGATCCAACTGAACTCATTCAGTAGGTCTAGATCTTCAAACTATCTTCAGTCACTGAAAAAGAAATCAGTCAACAGTCATATATAGATAGCTGAGACTTGAAAGGAAATCTAGGTCACTTCATCCTTTTTATTTTAGAGAGGAGAGTCACATTGGGGGGTTGAACCCAAGGAATAACTTAGAAATTCTCTATCATTGAGTTAAGCTCTCAGCCCTTACACCTACTTCATTTTAAAGCTGAGTACATTCATCATTAGAGAGTTTACATGTCCTGCCTGGAGTTGTTGGCTCTTACAACAGGACAGGAACACTGCGAACGACCTTCTATGTACTACGTTGTATTCTATAGCATTGTGAACAATCAGGAGAAATGCATTTCATAAATGAAATGAGATACCTAATCACTGCTCCTAGATTGCAGACACCAGTAGGGCTAAAGAAACAGGTTCTTGCTAAATACATCTCTACTTAGTAACCCAATAAACTTGGTAAGAAAGAAGCAAATTGCATCTCACTTTGTCTGGAAGCAGAGCTTACATACTAACGACTTAGCAGCAGCTGGCTTTCTCCAGCCAGCCAGTGAAACACTGGGACCATCTATTTTTCCAGGGAAGTCACCTCATAAGAATCTTACACTTCACACAGGCTGCAAAGTTCCATGAGCCTTTTCAATCTTGAACTGGTAAATAGTTACTGAACCCATTAGACACCTTTCCTTCTTCCCTGGCATTAGGGAAAAAAACTGAATCAAAGGTGTAGATAATTGGCAAGAGGGCTCTACAAGGAACCCTCCGATCTGTTCCTGTAGGATGGAGTCCTATGACAATTTACACACACCAGCCAGGGAAAGATAAAAGGGTTGGAGACAGAGTGCAGGCACCCAAGGAACAGAGGGAAAGTCTGCAGAGTTCAATGTGAAACGAGTCTATCTATGCCCACTACAAGTTAAAGAAGATGGGAGAACTGGCTGATATTGGAAATGACAGCTATGCAGGGCCACCACGGGAATGGCAGCCAGAAATCTCAATGCTACTCTGGTCAAGCATGTGTCTGCACTTAACATACTGACTCCATACATATTGATCGCTGGAATCAGACTGAAGTATCTAGTATAGCTCAGACATTACCTAAATAATTTTTTAAAGTGGAAAGAAACATTTTAGGTATTGATTTATTGTGAGTCTGTCTACGTGATTGTAATGTGTACTTTCATAACCTATACATTTTTTGAGTAATACAGTTTGACACTCAGTACATATTACCAGCATACATCAGTCGGAAAGCAGTGAAGACTATGACGAGCTATGAACATAATGCTAACCCAGCACCTACCTTACTGGCAGTGTGGTGTAGTGGAAAGAGCTCGGGACTCGAAGTCAAGAGACCTGAGAGCTAGTCCTGGCTCTTCCACGACTAGCTGAGTGACCTTGGGAAAGTCACTTAACCTCTTGGGACCTCAGTTTGCTCATCTGTAAAATGAAACGGTTGGACTAGATCAGTGGTTTTCAAACTTTGACACTGACGTGCATAAGGGATTCTGTAGGCAATGAAGAACTGTTTGCCCTGCCAAATCAGGATTTAAAGGGCCAATGAAACCCACTGATTATTCTTACCTGTTTTATAAAATGAGGTTCTACCTAAGATTTCATTTTTTACAGAAAAAAAAAATAGTCTGCTGCTAAAGATCAAGTTTGAAAACCACTGGACTAGATGACAGCTGAGGTCCCTTCTGGTTTGAAAACCCAACAATCCAATGCTTCTGTTATGACGGTCTAATATTAGTAGTAGTATTGATAGTATTATAATATTATTCTGTTATAATAGTCTAATGCCAATGGCATTGTTATAAAGATTAAAGCATCCAGGGATGATGGCTTTCTGACCAAGCTAAAGTGTGAAACCCTGCATCTCGTTTTCTACTTTTTGTTTTACAGAATGTATTATTTATAGTTAGTGTGTGTGTGAGTGTGTATGTGTATGTGTGTGTCTGTGTGTGTGTGTAGAAATAAAAATGTATTCTAAAAATCTTTAAGTAGCACCAGCATTTCTATACATCAGCACATTTTTGACTCATTTGTGTCACACCAGGACAGCTTATGGGTTTTGTTTCATTTTACCCTTATTTCAATGATATCAACAGCAACATGTAACAGTGAAAGAATACAACCAGTTCTCAAGTGGATAGATTTATTATCTACTACCTCCATTCTTACATGAGCTGTTACTTCAGTGACCCAATTACATGAAACAAAGCCCATTCCCAACTCCTAAAACATGGGCATAGCTAGGTATTGAGTGTGTCCTCTCTCTTAAAGGTCCCTGCATTCTACACTGAGTCCTCTCACTCCGAGACCTGGTAAAGTTATACATTACCCCTCCTTGGGAGTATCATTCACAGAAGAGCACTGATGCAGACCTAAGAAGTTAAGTCGAGCTGTCTGTCTAGTTATAAGTCTCACCCTACTCACAAGACATGTGTCCAGAGTAGTAACTAAAACAACTTAATTGCCATTTGTCTCTGCGTCTTAGAAATGCCTATAACCATCTATACCTCATTTGCTTAGGTAAATTCCATATTTGCATTTTTATTTGTTGCCCTTTTCAAAGTGTATTAGGCAAAATTAAATACCCTTTCATCGTCCCAAAACAGCCTTCCCCTTGAAATAAGTCAAATCTACAAAGAAGTCACCACGGCATGTCTCAGGACTATGTGGAAGATGATTTCTGTTTTTGCAGAAGATGCAAGTTTGCTGACTGTCACGTATGTCAGGCAGCTCGAAACTAAGCCTAGCTCCAGATCTGATGTCTCTGGCACATGGCCCGTGACAGACCCATACACATACGCATAACTAAAAAACAATAAATCTTTCTTAAAAGTCTACAAGAAATATGTATCAGCCTATGATGGACAGTGTGCACTGATAATCGCTCCGCAGCATACAATAGACTACATCATTCAAGAAGATGGAAAACTGAATAAGCTATCCTGAGAAGGAGGTGACACAGAGAGCCAATACCGATCTCCTGAATGATGTGAGTGGGTCTGAGCTCTTTCTTTTCTCTAGATGTATCTTTTACATTGAGAAAAATCCCCTATAAAATGTTTCTGGGGATAGGCAATGCTTCATTGTCTAAGAAATCTTAGAATGGGGAAGACTCGCCCTGGTGTGGTGGTGTATGCCTGTAATCCCAGGAAGGTGACAGGGGAAGACTGCTGGTTCAAAGCCAGCCTAGAATACAGAGTAAGACCTTGTCTCAAAAAAGACAAACAAATAATGAAAAAAAAAAAAAAAAAAAAAACCAACCAACCAACCAACCAACCAAAACCACAGCAGCTAAAATTCTAATCTTGGTCCCATCACAAATGGATTCATAACTTCAGAAAATGCCTTAAATGCTCATTCACTTGAGCCCAACAGGCATTTCAAACTGAGTGGACTCAGTCTGCCCTCTCTCCCTTGCTTGCTTCCTTCACCACCACACTGTCTTCACACTGTCTCCAGAATATCTTCTTCTGCAGAACCAAACTATGTGGGTGGTCTGTAACACACCTCTGGGGCATCCTCTCTTACACAGAGCACTTTGATTCGTCCTGTCTTTCCACTGTCCCACTGAGTGAGCATCTGAGCACAGCCAGGGCTGTTCTCCCAGCCGGCTTGCTATTTGTCTCCACAGCTATATTCAACACTGGGCTGTGACTCTGAGAAGGAGATGGGCAGGAAGGAGACATTGGTCTGAAATCCCTTCTGTCAAGCACAAAGACTTATTTCTTTTTAAGCTTCATGTATGTACATCTCAACTTCAGGAGGAAAAGGTTCTATTAAAGAAAAGAGCATTAAACCCAGCACCACATATGCATTCTCTCTTCTGAAGTGTGCAGGCTGTTAAACTTTCATATAGCATGACTGGACCTTGATTCAAAGGGAGAAAAATCATTCTCAAAGCATAACTGTACAAGAAGTCCCTTCATAAATTGTTCCTAAATAGATGACTTGAAATAAGAATTTTACATCATAAACTCTTGATGTGCATCTGAAACAACAACAACAAAATTTATAAATCTTGCTGTCTGCTTAAAAACCAAAAGCTAATTCTCCATGAAAGTCCGAGGTGACTTCTGTGTTTTCCTACCAGTCTTCAGGAATAGGGATATTTAGACAGCAAGGGACAGAGAAACAGATATTGGAATGCCACGGAGCTGTCACTACTAGGCCAGATGGAGAAGAACACCTTTAATCTCTCTATTGCTACAAGTGCCCAAGAGAGACACTTTCTGGCAACACGTACAACTGTCTTCAGAAAGATATGAGAGGCAGGTGGCTGTCTGCTATTCCAGACACACGAAAGATGCCTGGACCTTCAAAGATTATAACATACAGGTTCAGAGAGCCACATGAGCATCCTTCCCCCAAGTGGGAGGAAGGAATTCTTCCCTCATATGCCTCCTAACACTGACCATCTGTTCAACCGTTAAGAGTGTCACTGGCTGTCCCCTGTGCATCTTCTAATCTCTGCCACTGCAGAAATAGTCCATGTTTTCTCTTTGCTGTCTTCATGTTCCAACTTGTCATCTGTGTATTCTAGTCAGAGCACTCTAGTTTCTCCTGGCCCTTGAGTCAATCTCCTCATTTGGTTCCTGGGTCACTCTTTAATGGAAATTCAAAGATGAGACTTGGTCTCATTTTTCCCTTTCACTAAAAGTAGATTCTTTTCTCATGCAATACATCCTGATGACAGTATCCCCTCCCTCTAATCCTTCCAGGTCCACCTCCTCTTCTTTCCCTTCCCTTTTGTTTCACATTACAAAGAACAGGCTCTTCAAGTCACTGCAATGCTAGGTGCTTCCACTCCCACTGAGGCCAGACAAGGCAGCCCAGCTAGAAGAAGAACAAATCTCACACTGCAAGAGCTTTTTGGATAACCCCCATTCCAGTTGTTTGGAACCCACAGGGAGACCAACCTGCACATCTGCTACATATATGTGGGGAGGCCCGGGTCCAGCCCGTGTATGTTCCTTAGATGGTGGTTCACACTCTGGGAGCCCCAAGGGTCCAGGTGAGTTGAGTCTGTTGGTCTTCCTGTGGAGTTCCTATCCCCTTAGGGGGTCTTCCAACCTTCCTCCTATTCTTCCATAAGAGTCCCCAAGCTCCAGATACTTGAATTGCCAGATGGGGGAATAGAAGGGAAGAGGGTGCTCAGAAGAAAGGAGGTGAGGGAAGATTGTGGGAGGGGGTAACCAGGAGGAGGCAGTGAATGGGATGTACAGTGAATAAAAAATAAAATAAAATAAAATTAAAAAAAGAAAATAACAGGCTCTAAAGAGATAATAACAAAGCCTAACAAAATAAAATACAGTAAGATTTTAAAAAAAAAAAAAAACACCAAAAACCAAAAAACAAACCAATCACATCGAAGTTGGACAAGGCAAACAAATAGAAGGAAAAGAAACCCAAAGGAGGCACAAGAATCAGAGACCCAGTCATTCACACACTGAGGAATCCAGTAGAAATACCAAACTGAAAACTATAACATATATGCAAAGGATCTGGTGAAGGCCTTCGCAGGCTCTGTGCTAGCTGGAACCAGTTCCGTCTCTGTAAGCTCATGAGCTTTGCTCAGTTGATTCAGAGCGCCGTGTTCTCTGGTGTCCTCCATCCTCTGTGGCTCTTAAACTCTTTCTACAGCCTCTTCCATGGGTTCTCTGAGCTTTGAGATGGGGGAGGGGGAAGGAGGGTAGAAAATTCGATAGAGACATCCCATTGAGGACTGGGTGTCTCCTGGTCTCTTACTCTCTGTGTATTGTCTGCTGTGGTTTCTCTATATTTGTTTCCATCTGCTTCAGACTTGATCCTAACAGAAGGTTACTCCATGAGATTATGACTTGCCACTAGAATTAAATTCTGTGCGTATGTGTGTGCATGCATGCATGCATGGATGTATCTGTGTCCACCACACAGATATTTGATGGAGATTGAATTGGTGAATTGTGCACATTGGCAAAGTGCTCTATCAGCTACAATTAAGCTATATACTTAGCTTAATGTGAAACAGAGTGCTACTATGAAGTCCAGGCAGGCCTCAGACTTGAGATTGTCCTGCCTTGGTTAAGTGCTGAAACTATAGTTATGTATCACTATTCCTAGCCTAAAAGTAAATTCTTTATTAAATTTCTTTCTAAATTAAAAATTATACGACTGGAGCTCTGAGATTCTACACTCTCACGCAGGATCTGTGTACCAAAGGGGTCCAGAGAAGCAGGCTAATTATTAAGAGATGTCAGAGAGAAAGAGTGTTTCTCCAGAATGTATACTCAAAAGAGCAGGGGCCTTTGAGTCACAAAGAGTTGGCTCCAGCATTTAGTTCTGCCATTTCTAGTCATAAGAACACAAAAGCTGTAACCTTTTAAGAAATTCGGTGTTTCCATTTGCAAAACAAAGACTGATTATCTTAGATCTGCTGAGAGAACTAGAGGATGGAATGAGGAACACATATCTGACATCCAACAAATTCATTGGGGCAATTTAATCTCCAGTTATGGAACTAGGGGTCAGGACTAGGAAATCGCAGCTTTGTGAACGCAGCTGTTGAAGTTAGAGAACCTAAGGTTAAGATCCCCTCTTGTAAGTCATGTGACCTCAGCTATAGTAGCTAACCTTCCTAAATCCATGCACAACCCTGTAGGTTAGTGGTAGAATTATTTAGTACAGGGCCTGGCACATGTTAAGACCGCAGTAAACAGTGGCCATTGTTACAGAATTGCAACTGGGAACCCTTCATGCACAGAACAGACACTGAGGCAGGTTGGGAAGTCTGAGGAGAGTCATGACATGTAAGATGTAGGAAAGAGGACAGACATCATAAACAGCAATATAATGGTAGGCATGGGGAGAATTTGGAACAGCTGGACCATACAGGAGTGACAAGAAGGAAGGCTACTTAAGTTAAAGCTAGAATTCATGATGGGGGAAAGGTCCCTGTAATCATATCTTCTTTCTCAGCCAAGGCTATTTCACCAGAAGGCTTCATAACTGATGTGAATAAGAAAATAATTACCGCAAAGATGATTGCATACTTCCTGAAACCAAGGAATGCGTGAAGATGCATGCAAATAGGACTGTATTATTAAAAATAGTCCTACTTTCTCTCCATGGGATGATAAATGCAGTTGAGCGTTTAGTTCTCCTTTATAGAATCAAGTAATTATGCGGCTTTCCCTAAAGTCTATGGACATTTTCTGTTTTAGAAAAATCAAAAAGATCGAACCCTCATTCATTTTATAAGAAGAGATGGACATACACAATTTAGCTGGAGTGTAAGCTGGCTACATATTTAACCAATGCAGTTTGAAAATGACAGCCTTTGATCTCTAACCTTCAGCATTTACTAACTTCCTCATTAGGCTAAGAAACCTGGCTCATTATGGATTTTCTATCATTAAAAAGACTTACAAACCCTGCGAGCATTATACTATGGCATTTACCTACTTCTGTAATTACAAAAAGAAATTAATTAGAGAATAAGAAAAATCTCCTATTCTTAATTACGCTTTCCTCATGTAAATTCTGTACCTTCAAACGTATTTTGTACAACTGCAAGATTTCAACACAAAGTTACACCAGGTTCTCCTTTAGGAAGCTTTGTGACTTTGGGCAAATTCTTTAAGCTTGGATTTCCTCAAGTATGAAGAGAAGCAGTTGATGTGGCTCATTCATGAGATTCCTCCCTGGTGACATACTATGTAGGTCTAATATTCAAGCAGTTGCGTTTTAGAAAATGTTTAGTTATTGATGAGGAGGGCTGTATAATAATCCAGTTCTACAGCTTCAGAAATAAAGGTCTGAGAGTGTTAAACTGAGGAATGACGTCATCAAAGTGATGATAAAGAGTAAGAGAATTGAGAGCCAGAAACAATCATTTGAGTGAGTGAAGAGAAAGCAAGCAAACAATGGAGCCCACCCAAAACCAGAGGATCTCTGCAGTGTCCATGAAATGAAGCACCCCTGCTCTTCCCCTCCTCACTCACTATGCTGGTACTGAGGCCTGATGAGCCATCAGAGCTTGCTTACAGGGGACAAATTATTTGTTCATTACATTTAACTGGCTCAAAAAGAAAAGGAATAAACAAGGAAACCATCTACAAATCAGATTCTGTTTCCCTAATATTATATGAAAATGCATGATTTTGAAATAAAAATTAGTTGGCTTTTTTGTTTGTTTGTTTTGTTTTGGTTTTGATTGTACAGTATTTCCAGAGAACTACACATTCAATACAATTGTTCAGCACCTCACCGATAAGCTAATTTTATAATAAACTCTAAGGCATTTTACTTTTCCATATAGAAAAAAGCAAAGGAATGATTTCATAAACTTGTATAGAGAATGCATTTCCCTGTTAATATCAGTCACAATAGCCCCACTCAGTGGTGTATGTCTATAATCCTAACACTTGTGAGGTAGAGGCAGGAGAATCGGGAGTTCAAGTCTTCCTTGGCTACCTAGAGAGTTCAAGGCTGGCCTAAGTTACATGAGGCTGTCTCAAGTAACACAAAATAACAATGATAGTTTAAAATACAAAACAACAACAACAAAAACATAGCCAGTAAAAATAAACTTAAGGGTAAGAATAAAGTTAAGCTTGCTAAAGGCCATCCCTGGAACACATTAGCTTGGTAATAATCACAGAATTTAAACCCCCAAAGTTGTAAACAAAATATAGAGTGCTCTTTTGTTCATGATATGTCATGAACAAATTACCAAAATGTGTTTTCTCCTCAGGTGTCAGTTTTTCCCTCTTCCAGTGACTGATGGCTCCCAGTGTTATTACAGAAACAGATTGATCTTTTTAATGAGCCACTTTAATAGACTCCAAAATCTCACCGTGGCTGCTCATCCATGTCAGACCATATGCACCAACAAAACATTCACTGAAACAACAAAAAACTCTGCTGTCAGACAGCTATATACACTATAAAATTTCATATAGTGGAGCAGGAGATACAAATAAATAACCAGAGAAGAAGAAAATGCATATGCAAATGAGATTTTGGAAATATATGCAAAACTATACTGTAGAGACCCATATTTTCTTGGCTCTGATAAAATTCCCGCATGATACAAATGTATTTACACAACATATTTTCATTACCTTTCCTCCTAACAGGAAGAAAATCTGTTTGCCATTTCTCCATTATAAAAAGACACATCAGCTAGTGAAAGAATGTTCTATCTAAAGAACCATCACGGGAAATCTGACTGCAGCTACTGTCCTAAATAATGAAGACAGGGTAAGATAGAAAACTCCTATAAGTGTAGTCTATGTGACTGAATGCATACACACATGTACACAAGGAACCACAGAAACGAGAATGCCATCTTTCCATTTATCTTAGTGATCTAAACATCCTCCTGTTATATTGTCCTCAGGATAAATTCCCCTTCTCACAGTTTAGAACTAGAAACGGGCTATCTCAATACCTGCACATGGAACTCATTTCCTGGAACTTGAACGTGTTTGGATCGGCAAGACATACACGTGCAAACCATCTACTCTTGAATGACATCCTGGTTCGTACACCCCCACACTTAGATTACAAAGCTCCTCTTAAACCTAACATGCTGAGGGCTTAAACAGTTACTCAACCCTAAATGATACATCTATCCCGTGTTTTCAAAGGCTCAGAGATCATGGCAGATGGGGAAGAAAGAATGCAACGGTAGGAAAACGGCGAAAGTGTGGCGAAATGCTGTCTTCTGCACATGACATGGCTGTCGCACCCATGAGTTCACAGTAACAATGGCTACCAACCTAAGGCAAGGCCCACCAACATTGCATCATAGATGGGAAAGGGACTTATAAGGCCCAACTCTTCCCCAAGAAGCTATAGGCAGTTGATGGTTTCTGGAAGAGTGACCATAGTCCTTAGTAATGTAGTCACCTGTGAGTTGACTTCTTCAAATAAATAGTCCCTACTCACACTCATGAAACTGGGCCATAAAAAGAAGAGAAAAATCCCTCAAAGTGCAAGGAGGTCGTATTCAGAAGAAGTGGTTTCATGGGAGTCAGAAGGCAATAGTTCGTAGAGAATATGAAGAAAGACATGTAACATATATATTTCTAAGCATACATAACACACAAACATGCATGAGAGAGAGGGGGGGGGAAGCCTGGCCAGGAACATGTGGAGAGATGAGGAAGGGGATAGGAGAAGGGGCAGGGAGAAAAGGAAGAGAGAGAGAGAGAGAGAGAGAGAGAGAGAGAGAGAGAGAGAGGGGGAGGATGATATTGTGAAAGAATATATAACTTTTTAAGTCCTATCCTGAGCCAGGCTTGGTAGCTCATACCAATAATGTAAGAATTTGGAAGAATATTGTTATAAATTCAAGGCTTGCCTGGTTTATAAAGTGAGAAGAGGAAAGAAGAAAAGGTGGAGAGAAGGAGCAAGGGCCCTCACTGCGAGAGAACAGACTGTAGCATAAAACCTCTTAACTGCAGGCAGCAAGGCTTACTTGCACTAATGCACTGATTTGCAAAGCCAGGAATGTGTGCAAAGGAAACTCCTGGCCCGAGAGGGAAGTCCCTGAGTAGTCCCAAAGCTCCCAAGTTCCTGGAACGGGGAACACAATTGTACCAGAGGTTGACCCCTTAAAACTGTGAGAGAGAGAGAGAGAACCAAAAGTACAGTAAGGTCTAGAACCCAGCTTCTTTCTAAGCATCTTGATAGCTCTCACACGCTGTGCAAAATGCTACTAAGACCTCATATTCAAGCTATGGCTGAAGAATTTATGAAAATAGTTTAGTAAGGCATGTGGAAGTTTCTTGGGTATTCCATATTCAGCAATTAACCTGTGGGTTTAATGGAGATGGGGCCCCTCTTCTCTATCTTAGACTTCCCAGGCTTGAGAACCTGGTGAGATAAATATTAGCTGGTAAACTTTTTTTTTCTTTTTTTTTTTTTACCAAAAATGTTAGCTCTATCATGTAGCCCTTATTTTTACTTAGCTCACCTGGCTTCCCACAAGCTTTCTCACAGTTCATACAGTATTTCTTAGATCAAATCCCTACTGTTCTCTCTTCATGGACTAACACATATAGGCCAGTGTTCGAATGCATCATGATTTAAGGAAACACGGCAGCAACGTTCACAAACACTGCAGTGTAAAATCTACGGGTCAGTAAAGCTATACAAGAAGTGAAAATTTCAATGCTAAAGTGTGTCTATGAACCCTTGGCAACACTTGGTCCTTTGGTCAATACCCTATCTTTACATTTTAGCTTGAATAATGAAACCTGTGGGTCAATCTTCACAAAAGCTGCCCAGACACAGGCCAGAGACTCACTTCTCTGTAAAACTCAGGTCACCATGAGATGGCCAGACTGTTCCCACAAGAGATGGAGGCTAGCAATTTCAAAGTGACTTAAAATAGGTCTTCATACTTGAGACAGGAAGAAAGGCCACAGTTAGTCCAGAAGGCCTCCTCCCTCTCACCTGTCTGGAGTTCGCCTCTTCCCGTTTTCGTTCACATCGAGAAGCAGCTCTGAGGAGTCGACAGGGGAGGTGGTGCTGGCATCCAGAAGCAGCTGTTCGTGCTGAGCGAGGTACTGGGCAGGGTTCTGTTTGGCTAGCCTTGCGCAGTGGAGGAGTTCACGCTGTAACAGGGGCAGGTTGGCCTGCAAGAACATAACAGGCATAAGATGGGACAGCCAAAGGCTGCTTTTGACCGGCCTACCTAGTGAGTCTGCTCCTTAAACGCTGCAATTCAGCTACACTGCTGTCAGTCCATGCTTGCCTCGGGTTCAGTGTGAGGCACAACTAAAGACTGTGCTACCAGATGCCCGGCTGGCACCATGGCGACAGATGAGTTACTGACCTCAGCAAATCTATCTCTCCTCATTTTCTTAGTGATAACACTTTTTCCCCAAAGGCTTGTGATTCATAAGGGTCCCCAAACTGTGGAAGGTCTGCAAGAGGTAAGATTCAAGGGCCATCTGTGAGCAAACGTTGGTTTTCCCCAAGAAAGAAAGGGTATATAAAGAATTCACAGTACAATTAAATTCAGAAAAGGATACTCAACACACTTGGTTGTATTTAGGGACTTACTGGTCCAACCACAGG
>JADRCH010000077.1:10442066-10455781 GCA_019843965.1 Rhynchomys soricoides
GAGTACAGGCTAGGGTACCTTTGGTTTTTTGTTTATTTATTTAAAGATTTATTTATTTATTTTAATGAGTACACTGTAGCTGTCTTCTGACACACCAGAAGACGGCATCAGTTCTCATTACAGATGGTTGTGAGCCACCATGTGATTGCTGGGAATTGAACTCATGACCTCTGGAAGAGCAGTCAGTGCTCTTAACTGCTGAACCATCTCTTTAGCCCCCCTTTGTTTGTTTTGTTTGTTTGTTTAAGCTCTCATTTTGACAAGCTCTCATTTATTTCATTATGATTTAGTTCCAAAGTTCAAACCTCAGGTGTGCCCATAGCACCTGGTTGTGTCATTTATTTTGGTGAATAACTTTGTAACTCAGTTTCTCAGTGTGGCAAATATACATAAAAAATTCTCCTTTGAGGGTTAGTCCCAAAAGTTAACCAATGATCCTGGGCCTAAGTAGGGACAAGGTGACCCACACCTGTGACCCTCTTTTTCCAGCACTTAGGACACTGGTGCACAGAGTGAAGAGCTCAAGCCCAGTCCTACAGTTACACTGTAAATTCTAGGACAGCTAAGACCACATCCTGAACCCTTTTCTCAAAAAACAAAAGTCTCATCCCCTACTTGCTTAACAAGTAGTCACTTCCACTCTGAGTATGGGGATATGTGCCCTTCATCCCAGCACTTGGGAAGCATAACAGATATAGGTCTATGAGTTCAAGGCCAGGCTGGCCTACATATCAAGTTATAGGACACAGTCAGGAATACATAATGAGATCCTATTTCAAATAAATAAATAAGTAAATAAATAAATAAATCACTTCCTATTGTATTGCGCCCAATAGCCATTCTCTACTTCTCTATAAGAATGATCTTAGAGAAGCTACCATTTAAAAAAAAAAATCTCATTTCACTCAAAACAGTTGTCATTCAGTAAGTAGAAAACTCTATCAAAACTATTGAGATTTTCTACTTTTTACATTTGGAAAACACTTTTAATTTTTGAAAAAAAAAATTAAAATTTACGTTTTGGAAAGTTTGGGGAGTGGAGCCGGGACAAGGTCTAGCTACGTGGCCCAGATTACCTCCCCACTCTCAATCGTTCGCTTTCAGCTTTCGGAATGCTAGCATTCAGTTGGACATCACCACACCCAGCTCAACACATTTGTTGAACTAATAGCAAATCCACCACTTATTTGTTACTGTGGATTTATTTTTGGTTCCTTAGCTTGTTTACATGTCAAAAGACTTATACATTATACAAATTCAAAAATATGTATAGAGCCAGGTGTGCTGCTCACACTATTAATCCCAGTACATGGGAGGAAGAGGTAGGCAGATCTCTGTAGTTCAAGGCCTGACTGGTCTACACAGTGAGTTCTAGAACAACCAACGCTACAAAGTGAGACCCAATCTCAGAGAAAGAGAAAGAGGGGAGGGTAAGGGAGGGAGGGAAGGAATGGGAGGGATAGTAGGTAGGTAATAAGTACAAAGGAGAAGCTAAGTAATGACCTAATCTTAAGCACACGGCACACCTCTGCCCAAAGTCACCGCTGTCCTGGGAGACAGAGCAGCTGGCAGACTGGGAAACATGATCTGCTTTCTCTGAATGCAAGAGCTATTAAACACAGGCAGTGGTGATCCAAGGCCCATGCTCTGGACCTGTTTTGCCCACGGTTGCTCCAAATAATGAAAATAATGATCTGTTAACAGACCTCAGATCCCCTAGAGTGTAGACGAGAGGGTTCTTCGGGAGACTCCTCACTGTCATGACTCAGGGTCGGGAGACACAACCGTCTTAAGGACTAGGGAATCACTCATTTGTGTAAAAAAAAAAAAAATCACAATTAATATGGAAGTAACTTGAGGGTAAGGGGTTAAAAGAGGATCTATGATCTCATTTCCAGTTTGATAATATACAGAATAAATAGATTATGCCAATGTTCGTTTCCAAATGTCTATCTGTCTGATGAGCACAGATTTAGGCTGAGAAAATGAAACAACTCCAGAAGGTTGAGGATGTAACTCAGTAACAGAAACCTTGCCTGGCATGTGTGGGGCCCTGGGTTCAATCCCCAGGCCCCCCCGCCCCCCACACACATATGAGTACTCTCAGAGCAGAGTCAGTCTCTCTCTCTCTCTCTCTCTCTCTCTCTCTCTCTCTCTCACACACACACACACACACACACTCACAAACACACACACACCAGCTCTGAATCTAGAGGCGCATTAGTGGCAACAACTGTACTATGTGACTGTATTTGTAATCCCAATCAACTGTACAGTTAAAAATGGTAATTATGGTAAATGTTATGTATATTTTACAATGACATCTTTAATGCCATTAGCCTTAAGAATAAAACTACAGGAAACAAGTATGTATTACTTGTTATGAACTAAGCCAAGAGTAAAAATCCTAAAGCATAAACATTAAAATGAGCACTCAGATTAACTGACTCATTAGCATAACAAAATCAATCTATTATTGTAGAAAGCTCTTAACTATGCCAGGAAACTCTGCTTATTAAAAGAATCCTCTGTGCATGCGTGCGTGCGTGCGTGCGTGTGTGTGTGTGTGTGTGTGTGTAAACATATGTATATATACACATCTATATACATATTCATATAATATATAAGCATATAAACACATACATACACATAGCTGTATACACTTATGGCCAAGCCAACAATTCACTTGTATCTCTATACTGTTATTAGTAAAACAGTAAAATTGACTATGGTAGGGTCCATTCATAATGCAGAACTGAAAATATATTACTGCAGAATCAAACAGATTTGCACAGTAGCTGGAGATACAGAAATTGCTGTGGGGCTGGAGCATCTACTTTCCGTGCCCTGCCCACCCCCACCCCCCACCCCCGCCTCTTATCCCAGAAAACTGATTGCTGATTGCTTACCACCAGTCCTAGTACAAGGGTGCGAACTCTTTCTCCAATCTCTGGTGAAATGTCATTGCCAAACTGCTGCAGGGTAGTAAGAAATCGCTTCAGCTTGCTGAGTTGCCTAGCACCACAGGCTGGGGGCAGCTGTTGATTAGCCAGAGAAGAGGAAGAGGAAGAGGAAGGCCCGTTGCTAAAGCCATTAGGCGGTGAGGGGGCGCCATTCAAGGCCGTGGGTGAATGGCTGGTGCCATTCGTTACTGTCAAGGGCACAAAACCAGAAGGAAAAAGTAAATTAAGTTTACAAAGAGAATGCATAAAAGAACTGCCACTAAGAGTCCTTGCCTTGAAATCGTGTGCTTGTGTAATTTCAAAAATACTGGGTCATTCTGCAAAACCTTTGGACATCACAGCCAAACTGGACTTGGGTACTCTGTCAAGTCTAAGTCTCTTCCTTACAGTGAGGGGCAGCCTGCTGCACAGAAGCTGATAATAAATGGAGCCTGCTGCTGCTGCACCGAGCCAGCCCTGCCTCCCATGTGCACATATGCCAGCCACCTGAAACGCTTCAAACATAGCACAAACAGCTTTGGATGTCAGCCTTTTGTCACAGGCTTACATCAATATAACAGGATGGTTTCTCCCTAAACTGCTCCCCTAGAGAAAGTGTACATTTGGTGGGGACTAAATTTATCACTGAACATTTTTAATCATGTTTTGTACACACAACTGACAGCTGTGTTTACGGGAAGAGGACTTTCAAGTTTTAACCTTCCACCACCCAGTTAGAAGGCTATTTTCTTTCCCCTCCTACTTCTTAATCATTTATTTGGGGGAGTCGGAGAACCTAAGTTTTACATAGGAAGATGGGATTGAGGGATTACTAAGGAGTTATTTTAAGTAATTGAAAGTGGACAATTCAATTTAACCCAGAGCATGGATTAGTAGTAATTTACTAAATTGCTTTCTAATGAAACTTATTTGCACACGAACTAGCATCAGTGTCACCGTGTGCTTTGCCACATGTCTGGCATACAGCACTGGCAAGATGCAGACAAGAAGCATAAGGAGTTTAAGGTTATCTTCAGCTACACATAGCTAGTTTAAGGCCACCATGAGCTACATAGTGAGTGAGACCTTGCCTTAAAAGCAAAAGAAAAACAGAAGTAAATGTCCTCTCATCTCAATGAGGAACAAAGTAACCTATCAAGGTTAGCTCAGGAGGCCTTCTCAGAGGAGACAGATGCCTGTCACCATTACTTTGGATAACAAACCATTTGATGACAGGTTACAACTTGGCATGTCACAACCTTCTGCCCCAGACACATTTGGCAAGAGCTTTTAAATGGCAGGGCAGTTGTGCATGAATGCTTAGGATGTCTATCTATAGAGACTCATGAATCTATTTTTGCCTCTCAGATAGTTTTTCATTCATATGGTTTCATGGCACATGGTCCATTAAGAGTATCATCTATAACAGATAAATATTTCTTAGCATCACAAGCTTTGATGACAATTTTAACCAGAACTGTGAGACTGATTAAAACCATCCTACATAGTGCCACCACTAGAATGGGGAAATTGCTTGGTGGTCAGAGTTTTCTGCCCCTTTCAGGAAGAACTTAGAACACGGGACCTGGGCTGAGTGCAGAAGGAGTAGGTTTAATAAAAGCCTGGCAGGTCTCTAACAAGATTCATGCTGCTGAATTCAGAAAGCTTTCTACAGGTGACTGTGGCATCAAGCAACTGCTTTTTAAACTTCAGAATGTGAGGGCTTTGTTTTTTTAATATTATTTGTAGCTATTTGACATAGAAGAAAGCAAGGTAGAAAAAACTAGAAATAATTCTAGCGTATTTCTACGTCCTAAGTGAAACTGAGCAACCAAAATAAAGAGCTCTACATTAACATGAATTAAAAGTCATAGGAGTAACTAGGCCGAGGGAGCAAATGTATTATTATTCATTTGCAAATCGTAGTGAATTATAATGTTGAAGTAATAAAATAAAGGCAGGCAAATATTCTCAGTTGTACCAATTACACCTAAAACACGACACTTTTGTTTGGGTTCAATACCCATTACCTACTGGCAAACTTTCAAGGTTTTTGCACTTGATCCTGCATAAAGCATTGATATTGGATTTTAGTTTAGAAAATTTTCAATTTAACCTTCAAAACTGAAAACTTCCATTCAGAACTGAGTACGTACATGTCGTTGGAGTGAATGAGCTGGTCCTCGGAGCTCCTTGAGTGGTGGGAGGAGGCGGCATTGCTGGGGGAGTCAGCCTAGACTGCGTCTTCACATCCACAGGTGAGTCTGGCATCGTGGAGTGCTTCTCAGTACGATCTGGGAATGCCACCAGGAACATGTCATTTCACTCTTTCAACACCCGGGAGTCACAAAGTCGGGTCTGTCTTTTTCAGAGGCACACAAACACAAGAAGTCCCACATCTTTTTTTTTTTTTTTTTCTTTTGAGAGACAGGGTTTCTCTGTACAGCCCTGGCTGTCCTGGAACTCACTCTGTAGACCGGGCTGGTCTCGAACTCAGAAATCCGCCTGTCTCTGCCTCCCAAGTGCTGGAATTAAAGGCGTGCGCCACCACTACCTGGCAAAATCCCACGTCCTTTATCAGTAAAATACTCTTCTCTATGAAAGCTGAAAGCAGAATTTTGTCATCTAAGCACCGATTGAGAAGGTGTAGCATGACAGATTGGAGGGGGGGACTTCATTTGTAACCAGGTCACCTAATACTCTATTGTTATTTCCGGCCTAGGCAGAAGCTGCCTTGGTACTGTTCTGTGCACCCACCCAACTTCACTCAGAGCGGAAGCCAACATTAGCAAGAAGCAGAGAACAGATGAGGAGGCGGATGATGATGAACCCACCCCGATGGCTCAGAAGTAATGGGAACCTGGTATCAGTTAAGCAGTGAGAAGGTCTTGGTAGAGCAGACACTTCACAGTCCATTTCTGCCAGACGTCCCATCACTACCTTGCTTAGTTTTGTGGTCGATTAAATGAAACAAGTTATGTCCCCCAGATCCTCAATTTTATCTGCCCTACTTTAAAAACACATAAATGCTCTGTCTACGGTAAAGCTAACCTATTCTTTATGTAGAATGTGTGAATCCATGGCCTGTTCTGTTTACAAGCTTGAGAGCAATACTCCAATTTATATTCTTAGAACACAAAAGTCTCAAAGTAAAAACTGATAAAAGCTAAAAGAGGGCCCTGGACAAACACTTAATACCTGATGATGGCCATGAATAAGCCCAAGGTGCTTCCTCCTGTGTCTATTTCCCTTTGCTCCCACGTATACTGGATAGACTGAGTCACTCAGCAGTCTAGGCTGACATGGAAACTCACTATGAGGGCCAGCCTGGCCTTGAACCTGTATCAGTTCCCTTTGTCAGTGTCCTAATGATGGGTGACAGTGTGAACACTGGGCTTCTAAGTTTAATTTTTTCTTCATATTTCCATATACTTTTTAAGCTAATATGATTTTTAAGGCAATAGATTCTTGCTGGAAATGAAATGATTTCTTGCTTGCAGCTTTTCACCCAATTCTATGCAAATACATGATAGACACTCCAAAAACATTTTTTAAGGTAATTCTAAACTTTAGAGACAAAAATTTTAAACTTGTACTTTCTTTTAAAAAAGGCAAAATAATACACTATTCAAAGCGGGATTTTAAAATTATTATGGAAATTATAACAAATAATTCCCAATTTTACTTAAAGAGTCACATATTAAGAGAGCTGAAAAAATGGCTGAGTGGTTAAGAGGACCACTGAGTTTAATTCACAGCACCTATGTGGTTGCTCACAATCACCCATAACTCCAGTCTAAGATATCCAATGCCCTCTCTGACATCCTAAGGCTTGTGCACACACACTCATAAACACACACACACATGCATACATACATATGGTATGCATACATACACATAAAATTACACTAATAAATAATTTTTAAAGTCAATTATTAAATGAAAATGAAGTCCCAAACTACTGTTATTATAATCCCAAACCTAGTTCATCTTTCTTCAAAGCAACTTGCTATGGCAGTTCTCATGACACATGCTTGTAATCCCATCACTTGGCAAATGAAGGCAAAGAGGATCAGGAGTTCAAGGACAGCTTGAAACACTAAACTTGTATCTCAAACAAACAAAAGCAATTTCCTACCTGAGCTTGGTGCCATACACCAGGAATCCCAGAACTCGAGAGGCAGAGGCAGGGGGATTGCTTTAGATCTGAAGCCATCCTGGTCTACACACAGAGGTCTAAATTCATGAGGGCTACTTTAGTAATACCCTGTCTCAAACAAAGAAGCATCTTCATAAGATGTAGTATGCAATAAAACAGGGCATCTTAACAATTGAAATAATGTTAACACCATTTTAGGGGTGATGTAATACCATGAGAAACCAAGTACAACTTAGTAAGTGTACATTGCCTCATAATTGAGTCAGCAGTATCAGGTTCTGTGTCTTCCTCTCTGCCACTGGTTTAAAAACACTGAATAATCCCAGGTCAAGAGAAGTGTCCCAAGGGACATGTTGGCGGCAACACGAATACAACTTGCTCCAGACTTTACCTTACTGCAAAAACCATGTCTTTATACTGCTATCCCAGGGCACGCAACCACCAGCATTGGTAATCCCTTAACCTGTTTAAGGTAATCCCTTAAACAGGTTAGGGGGGCTTCGAACTGCTCCTTCGATAAATCTGTTGCACATCTACTCTCCTCAACCAACCTCAGCAAGAAGAGAATGAACAGTGTTCCGCTTATTCTGCAGCTGAGGGAAGAGGTACAGCAGCGAACACGGTCTCCCTAAATAAAGGCAAATACTTCTGTCATGCCAAGAAAGGAAGGAGGGAGGGAGGCTTGCCAGAGTCTGCTGGAAGATAACAGTGGGAACTGCTGGTCCATCTGGCTTTCATTCTGCTAACACTCACAGGGAACCAAGAGGAAAGGCAGGCCAGATCCACAGAGCACATGGTTGCACAGACAGAAAAAGCAAGAGCAGAGGGGGAAGGGGAAATGGGAGACATGAAAAAAAATATCAATGAAGCAGTAGAAAGAAAAAGAAGAAACAGGGAGAGGCCAAAACAAGGAGAAAGGTCCCAAAAAGAGGCGTTCGCAGCTTTGTTGACCGAAGCAGGCCCCTTCAGCCCCGGGGCCACCCACTTCAGATGACAAGAATACCCAGCCTGAGAAAGCTCACACAAGTCTTCTGTCCTTTGAAGTACTGACACCAAGAGAAAAGGATACACTGTAAAGCCCACCATGGGCTTCTTCAAACTTAGGAGTGAGGTTTCTGCTGAAGACAATCTTTGGTATGTCTAGCTCTGTCCAGTTCTAGAAAGATGTTGGATGTACTCAGCTTTAATGGACAACCATTTTCAACGCCAGCCTCAGACCACAAATGTAACATAATACCTATGCAGAATATCATTACTAAAACAGGTATGAAGGATTTTTTTTAAATGTCATCAATATTTGAGGAGGAAGAGCTAGCAATCAACACATGGAAGAATACCACTAGTTCAAACAGGAATAGATGCAGTCTGACCTGATCTATGTGTACATGTGCATATTTAGGATTTTGACATTAGCCAAATTTCTGCGACGGTTGGCTTCTCTGATCAAATAGTTCCAGCCCAGAGGCCCTACAAACTACGACAAAGTGGGACCATATGTAAGTCATTCTGTTCTGCTCGGCACAATCCACCCAGGATAGTGTTAGATGAAGAACTCATCGGCTGGGCCTAATCCATGCACACAGAAACATTCTGTAGCACAGAGATTTAAGATAGATTTGGACAATATGTTTCAAGTATGTGGAGCTCTGTCGCATTTGTTTAGCATTCTTTTTTTCCAGTGTTTTTGAAATATATATTCTTGAAACTATATAGCAAAACAGCACAAGAGTGATGACTTAACCAGAGAAGCACTTCACCCTATTTCAAATTAGAAGACACGGTTAAACCAACACGAGGTTAGAATGTATCACAAGTAACTTATTTAAGTTAATGAAGATTATACTTTCCTGGTATATCTTTTCTGTTTTCCGGTTGCTAGAGGACAACTTGTGATACTTATTGAAAGAAGTGACACCAAATAATACAAGAAAGGGGGGAAAGAAAAAGAGGGAGGGAGAAAGGGAAAAGCAAACTGGTGAGGTCTGGAAGGAAGGTAAAAGAAACGAGAGTTGACTTTACCTCTCAATGATTCGTGCAGCTTCCAGACAAGACAATCTTCCCTGTGCAGTGACATTCTTCTCACTTGGCAAATATCCAGCACATATGTACCAAAGATGGTGGCGCATGGAAAAACTTATACCATATAAAAATGTATTACTGATACCGTTTCAGGGTTGAATTCAT
This sequence comes from Rhynchomys soricoides, assembly GCA_019843965.1. NCBI lineage: Eukaryota > Metazoa > Chordata > Mammalia > Rodentia > Muridae > Rhynchomys > Rhynchomys soricoides. Next base: position 10,451,352 of record JADRCH010000077.1, read on the forward strand.
TGCCAGGGTCCTCTAGAGGCAATATGGTGTTCATTTCCTTTTTCTTTCTTTGTTCAATGTAAAAAGGTATAACATAATCTGGCTTGGCACTTGTCTCACTTGAAGTTAGTTCAAATAGTTGCAGGTGTGTTTTTAAGGTATGAAAGAGAAGGCGTCAACAATGGCCTTGTTGACAGGCCATGCTGGAGAAGATCCATGCAAAGCCCTTCTTTCAACCATTAATAGTAAGCCCTCCCTTAAGTTAGTTATCTCGAGCCTTACTTATGCACAGCAAAAATGGGAATGCTAGTCTGTGTTCCTCTTACAGATGTGGTAAGAAATTGAACGAGATTATGTGTTTAAAACCCCAGCTCATTCTTACTCCTATCCGACACCAATGTCCTCCTGTGCTTTCCTATGCAGATCTGTCTCTTGCAAGCAGGTTCATCAAGCCTGTCATCTGTCAGTATAGGAGATGTCTATTACTATTCCTGGGTTTTGTGGAACATTTTTGGTTTGTTTTGAGTCTTTCTTCGTTGTTTCCCTTGTTGCAAAATAGCCTGCCCTTATCTGCGTGTTCTTTACTGCCCATTAGAGCTCATACACACTCTCTTAGAGTTTTCTTCAACTGACTATGTACCAAGCACATCGCCTAAGTTTCTCTTCTTTTTCACAATTCATCAGTCTGTCTGCATGAGACAGTGTGTATGAGCTACACACACCAACCCCTGGAAACAACAGGTAATTTGATGAGCTACTTTCTCTCTCTCTCTTTTTTTTCATATTTTATTTACATTTCAAATGTTTCCCCTTTTCCAGATCTCCTCTTTGGAACCTCCCCATTCCCTCTCCCCTCCCCCTGTGACTATGGGGGTATTCTCCCACCCAACCACCCACCCACTCTCGGCTTCCCTCCTTAGCATTCTTCTATACTGGGGGATATAACACCCTCAGGCCTAAGGGCCTCTGCTCCCCCTGATGTCTAACAAGACCCTCCTCTGCCACATATGTGGCCAGCACCATGGGTCCCTCCATGTGTATTCTTTGGTTGGTGATTCAGTCTCCAGGAGCATGGGTTGGGGGGATGGGGGGGTCAGGCCAGTTGCCACTGTTGCTCCCTCCCTGGGGCTGCAAACTCCCTCAGCTCCTTCAGTCCCTTCTCCAAGTCCTCCATCTGGGAGGACTCCCCCTACAGTTGCTGTGAAGTGACTCTTGGGTATTTCTAACTTTTGGGTTAATAACCACTTAACAGTGAGTACATACCATGTTCATTCTTTTGTGACTGCGTTACCTCACTCAGGATGATATTTTCAAGTTACTTTCTCTTTTTAATCTCCCTTAGGAGAGTACTTAATAAACACGTACAGGCTGGGTGTGGTGGCACACACCTTTAATCCCAGCACTTAAGAGGCAGAGGTGGGTAGATCTCTGTGAGTTCAAGGCCAGCCTGGTCTACATATTGAATTCCAGGCATCAAGAGCTACAGCAAGACCTTATTTCAAAAAGCAAAACAAACTAAAACACACATAACTCAGTTTATAGGAAGAATGACCATGTTCTCTCTCTAAATCTATTCTCTGTATTAGAACTCATTCAAAGACAAGCAAGTTTGGGGCTGGAGAGATGGCTCAGTGGTTAAGAGGATTGAATGCTAGCACAGAGGACCCAGGTTCAATTCCCTGAATGCATATGACAGCTCATGACTGTAACTCCAATATCTGACACCTTCACCCAGACCTGCATGCAAGCAGACACCAATATACATGAAAAACAAAACAAAACAAAAAAGACAATCAACCTTAGAGTCACACCAGCCATTAACAGCAAGCACGTGGGATAGAGTAGAATTTAGGGACAGATACTCTAGCGATTTCTATCGGGATTATGTTCCAATAACTCATTGCAAATTGAAATTATCATAAATCAGGAGAGAATTTTAAAAATGCATTTGTAGAACCCCTAAGATGATTCAATGGGCAAAACTGCTTGCTACCAAGCTTAGCTGTCTGAGCTGGAAACCTGAGCCATACGGTAAATGAGAGAACAGACTTCAGTGCATTGTCCTCTGTCCTGCACAAGTGCCATAGCATTTGCACATATACCTACACACACATAAATAAATAAATAAATAAATAAATAAATAAATAAAATGTCATTTCAAAACAATGCTTTTTGTTTGCCTTTTAAAGACAGGGTCTGGGTGGCCTCGAACCCATTAAGCAACTGGAGATGATGTTTACTCTTGACCTTCCCATCTCTGCCTAGAGAACCCATGCTGTGATGAAAAGTCTTCACTCCCTTGCCTGCTCATAAACACACTTAAAGCCAGAGACACATACCTATAATCTCGGCGCCCTGGTGGCAGAGGCCAATGTGAGTTAACGCTAGCCAGAGCCACACACTGGAACTCCAACCTTAAGACAAAAGTCAATGACAAGAAAGCAAAAAGAAGGAATGGGAGAACATTTAGTCCCTCTCGCTGCCTACCAATATCACATCTGAGTATCTCAGCACAGTGCACTGAGTAACGTCCCTATTTGCTCCTGGTATCACATGACTAATTGCTACTGCTATTTAGCCTCCTTCACATCACCATCCCAGGAAAAAGATCAAATATTAAAAGTTAAAGGATATATCCCAAGTTGGGAAGCATCCATAATATAGGACAATGATAAAGATCTGAGATTGAGGTGAACTTTGTCATGAGTTTCCTGTACTTCTATGCAAGTATATTTCTCTTCTTGTCATATATGCATCATGTCTAAATGTCACCTAAAACTCATTTGGGCTTTTATTTTGCTTTGTTTCAATTTGTTTTTTGATACAAGGTTTCATGAATGTATCTCAGGCTGGCTTCAAACTTAACATAATCCTGCCTCAGCATCCAGATTACTGAGATTGCAGGCATGTATCACCACGAAGCCCAGATTTCATGTGTTGCCAGTGTCATAGCATTACGAGGTGGGGGCTTTAGGAAGTGCTCAGGTTATGAAGGCTCTGCTTTCAGACATGACTCTAGTTCATTATAAAAGGACCAAAGAGAGAGGCATGGTGGCTCTGGTCCCAGTCACTTGGAAGACTAAGACAAAGGGATTACATGATTGTGTTCAGCCTAGAGTTTAATGTCTCAACATTAAAACAGATAAATAAAAAGTGGCTTAGTATAGTTCAGTGGTAGACATGTGCCCAACAAGATCCTGGGCTCAATCCTCTGTTGCAAATGTATAAAAAGAGCAAACATGGCACTGGGGAGGTTCAGAGGAGAACTGTAGTCTCCTTTGCTCCACCATGTGAGGACAGACACACTCAACAACAAGCACTGAAAATGTAGATTAGGCCCTCACAGTGCACCAAGAGTGCCGAGACCTTCAGGTCCCAGCCCTGTGAAAAACAGACCCCCATTTGCTATAAATTACCCACTCTATAGTAGACCTTTCTAGCAACATGAACAAACTATGAACGCAAATGTCATGAGTATTTCTGAAACATGAAAGTATCCTATCTTTTCTGACCTTATGACCTCACAGAACTGCAATAAATGATATGAGCTTATAAGTTCAGCATTCAGAAGTCGTTGTAGGAAGATGATAAATTCAAGGCTAGACGGGGCTATAAGACACCTCTCTCTCTCTCTCTCTCTCTCTCTCTCTCTCTCTCACACACACACACACACACACACACACACACTAAATTTTTTTAAAAAAGGAGAAGTCACTTTGCTGGGAATGGCAGTATACAACTGTAATCCTAGCACCTACAAAGAATAGGAAGCAGGGTCAGCAGTTCAAGGCCAGCCTGAGCCTAAAAGTCACTGGAAACTGTCTCAAAGAATAACAATCAAACAAATAAAAAGTATTACCTTAAGGAGAGTTCCATAGTTTCCTTGATAGACACAAATATCCCTTTGGTTTAGTCCAGTCACAAACACAGCAGAGCTCCAACTCCAATCTGTGCATCTCGTGCTGGGATCACAAGGTGATTTTGTTCAGTTGTCTACCCTATCCCCACAATTCCAAAGGGCAGTTCTTCTTTGTTTTACAGGAATTCTCTTATCAGACATGTCTTTTAGAGGTGGGTGTTGAAATCTTTTTGAACAAATAGTTCAAGGAAGTGCTACAGAATACGTTCTAGGGAACACCCTACCTCCTAAAGGAGAAGGAAACAACCCTGATCCTTCAATGGGGCAGGGTGGGACTGTGCTATCGAAGGCATCATCTCTTCAGATTCTACCAGTCTTATCCATGGCCTTAATCTTGATAGACTGCACTGTCTCCAGGGTCTTCTACAAATGCTAACATAGAAAGTTTCTATCACCAGCATGAGAATGTCATCCAGAAGACACACACCTGATAGAGAAATATTTCAAAGCTGGTGATAATGACCAGCCTTCCTCCATTCACATGCATCTCTAGGTCCTCCAGAATAACCCTTCCTCCATTCACATAATCTCT